>APFE030273071.1:0-38223 GCA_000404065.3 Pinus taeda | reverse complement strand
GGACCTAAGGTAAGATCGAGAACATTTGAATTCTTGTAAAATGATATGTATCTAGAGAAGGATAGCTCTTATTTGGTTTGTTTGTCATTAGAGAGTCTTAGACTCCTAGGAAGGTTAGATTTGCTCGCAAGTATAACTCATTCCGCGTGACACTAACCTCGTAGGTGGGGTGTTGGAGCCATTGCTCACTCATCAAAGAAAAGATTACAGACTCTCAAGGCTATGTGGGAGGAGCCAAGGTGAAAAGGTCCTTTGCATGTACAAATGAGGGCTATTTATAGCCAAGGGTAAAACTATCCCCTGTGACTGTTCGACTGCCCTCATGATTGTTTGACTTTTATGACTCTTCAGATTACAGGTGGGTCTCTTGGACTTCCACGTTACACTACATTGATTTACATAGTATGGCCCACAGTAGTGATGTGGCCTTACGTGACTCTTGACACGAATCAACATCAGAGTGGTGGTATGTTCATGCTGTTGCTGGTGTGCATGTCGAGCTGTAGTGTTACTCAGTGATGGATGTCCTCTTGGTGTATCACAACTTCACCTTTGCATGGCTAGGTGTGCGGAGTCCTCGATGGTCATTGGGTTGGCTTGATGTTGCATGTGAGTGTTGCTCCTTGCTTGTGCTTTGGCATGCTTGAAATGTTCATCTGTTCACGAAAATTGTATGTTCGTCCATTCGTCCATCCGCGAACACATGCTCATCCGTCCTTTCGTCTGTGAACACATGTTTGCATGTCATCTTTTTGCGAACACATTTCTTCGCATGCATAATTTTTTCATCAGTTCGCAGACACGTCCTTTTGCATATACTCCCCTTATTCATCGCATCCGTCATCGTAATGTTTCTTCATGTACCTGTATCTACAGTCACTCATGATGAGATGACATCAAATCAAAAAATCTCCTAACCTACCATGATGCATGATCTTTTTCGGATGCAGGTGACCGGGAGAGTGGAAAAGGTTGCAAAACTGCAAAAGACAAGTTTCGGGCTGCGATGAGGGCTCTGGGCACTGCTAGCAAAAAATGTGTAGAAGTTACAAGGAGATGGAGACGAGAAATCTTGATTGGCAGTGACTGTCCATAGGGTCTGGCTTGGCTGGAGGACAGGTCTACGCAATTCCTGGAGGGAATCAATGCGAGCTATAGGAAGGCTTGTTATACAAATCTGCATAGTTTTTGGAGGGAGTGAACATCGGGCTGCAGGAGCTTGGTAGCAAAAATTGCATAGTTTTTGGGGGTAACTGGCAATGGACTGCTTAGAGCTACTAGTGGGAAAACCTGTGCAGTTGTTGGCAAGTTGACCTATTGACCACCTCTGCGCAGTTTCTGAACTGAGCAGACTACCGGCCTACAAGAGGCTTGCTCATGAAATTTGCGCAAATTTTCTGGGTAAGCAGCTGACCAGCTGGCTAGGTAACTGGCTGGGAAAACTGCCCAGTTTTCTTAGGGAGACAAGGACGGGAATTGGGTTACTTTCCGACATGTATGCACAATTTTCTCAATCTGTGGAGAGGGAAAGGTCTGTAGCCTCTGCGTAATTTTTGAGGGGAGTCAGTCTTGGGGTGACTGCCTGGTCAAACTCTTTGGTTGGCCAACAAGAGGGTTGATTGATTAGCTTTCAAGCAGCGTAGCTTGGAATGGCTTGTTGGATGCTCCTGCGCTGTTTCTGATGAAAATCGATGATAGGGTGAAGGTCTCGCTGTTAGAGGGTGATCTGGTTGTTAGAACTTCAACAAAAAATGAATGTGTGTGAGCGAGAGAAATTGTGCATACGTGACCTTGCAAGCGCACACTCACATAATGTGATGACAAGACACCTCAAACCATCAAGACACACATGCTCAACATGACTGATCGATGGTGTGAGAAACAAGTGTGATGCTTGTGATAAATCATTGAACGAAAGTGATGACGCTTGCACGACAGTGCATACACTTCGTGTGTGAGCATGACGGATGTTGACATAGCAAACACAACATGTACACATGAAGCAAAGCCCTTGTGCATGACCAGAACATGGTCGCAAGCATGACATAGCAATCAAAATGCAGAAGACAACAGTTGGTCGAACAAGTGAAAAATAATCACGACATGTAGAAGAAACACATAAAGTGACTTTTTGCATTTGCTCACATGCATGTAATTGAGGACAAGGTGATGTCACAATGTCAGGAAGTCCTGCAAACTCAACTAAGAGGTGTACTTCGAAATATGTTCCATACTTACCATACTTACCCTCAAGATGATCACACATCCAAAGGAGTTTGCATGCGGTCCTGTTATTTTCCATTACTCAGTTCCTTGTTCCTTCTCCTCAACCCCTTGGAAGTGATTTCAGCATGTCACCTTTTCCTATAGTCACTGAGAGGTAGATTTGCCCAATTTCAGAAAATAGTGACTGCTCTCGAAATGAGGCCCATCTGCGCAATTTCTGAGTGCAATGTAGCTGGACTACTCTGCACATTTTTGGAGAGAAGTGTTGGCTGCCTGACTTATTTGCACAATTTTGGGGAGTAGTGTTGGTTAGGGCCTCTACAGGCTGTGGGGTTTCAACAGATAAGGGAAATTGGTGTCTCTGCGCACTACGGGGTTTCATCAAACAAGGGAAGCTAGTGGCTACAGAACCAAAGCGCATAGCCCAGGAAGCTGAACAAGGCTAGGTTGCTTGGCAAAATGTCTAAGTGTGAGATCAGTGAAACATATGCACACATTGATATGACTCGACTACGATCACACACAAACATTTAGTGACACAATGTGGACCATCCAGAATACATAAGACATTCTTTGCTTGATGCAACAATATTCATGACATGAGTATGTGAGGTGAGTGTGAAACATGTCTATGTGATGACAACCACTCATATGCACACAATTTCCTTGAAGCAAGACAACATTTCCTTATTCTAACAAACAACAACCCCTATGCCCAAAAATGACATATGCTACATAAAGATGAGAACGCAAAAAAATCTCTAGGATCAAGGACAGGAGCTAGAAATCATCATCTTAGAAACAAATGACGAAGGATGATCGATCACAGGATCCAAAGTAGGCTCTGAAATTTTCATGCGAGTCAAAATTTTGAAGGGTGGTTGTAGCCACTACAACAATTGGCGACACATTGGTAAAACTCCATCTCTCTGTATGGAATTTGTTTCATGAAAAGTGAGTCTAACCCTTTCAAAATTATTGTTCAATTCTTTGATCATCATAGTTTCCATATGATCTTGGTAGAAATATGTAGTCCCTACCATTCTCTTGATCGGTCGGCACACATTCCAAGCCAAGTCAACCCAGTTGTTTCGATTGGGGATGAGGGGTATATTAGTGCACAAGTAATATGATAGTTAGAGTTTAAGTTTCATCTCTAGTGTTGTTCGCTGCCAGCAGGCCCGGACAGTACCCCATGGGATTCATGTAGGAAAACAAGCATCGCTTCGCTGCCAGTGAGCCTAGTCAGTATCCTCACAGAGTTACTTGCATCACCTCTCTGGGTAGGAATCCTTTCTCTTCTTTCGCCTTATTCATTTTTTTTTCAAAGAACTGTGTGTGGGCACTTATTTAGTTTAGAGGTGGAAGAGGGATCCCGACTTATTGAGAGAAGAAGAGGTTGTTCCTTCAGAGAAGTATGTTATGTATACCTCTGATATACTTGTTAAGGTTTTCCCCCTCACCTTACTCTTATTGAATGAGTTGACAGTGGTTAACCAAAACCAATCGACTAGAGTAGGTGGTTCTAGTTAGAGCACAAGAATTGTGTTTTCACCAAGACTCACTCTGAACAAAACATATTTTTCGTCAAGGAATCATCGACTAAAAACAACAAGTTCTACATAAGAGAGAGGACAACATATAACCAAATGTTGATAGATGTAAAAGTCCTCTTAGATTCGCTCGGCTTGTCTCGAGAGCCAAACATGGCTTCACAAGAGGCCAATCTATTGGTTCAAGCAAGCAAAAAAATCAAAAATAAAAAGTCATAAGTAAAGCAAAGGAAAAACAAGTAAACAAAGCACACAAGAAAGAAAACCAAAGCAAGAGATAAAGCAAGCAAACATGCAAACTAAAATGCAAAGCAAAGGAAAGCAAGGAAGAAAAAACTATTCTTACTTCTATGCTAAATAGTGCATGGGTCTTCTCATGTAAAGTGATACTTCCAATGCAACTGCCAATGCATTGATCGACCCATGTTGGTGAAGCATGGTTCACGAGCATCACAACCGTGCGAACCAGCAAACATGCAAGATATAACAATGAAGACAAACACACTCTGAGTTTAAATGCGTACACATAACATAAGTGAGTTCAAACACATGGCATGCAATCCATGGACTTACCATGGTTTTGTGCGACACTAGATGTAAATTTTAAGCATACACATACTCTTGACTGTGACATGCAAGGAAACGAAAGAAACAAAGACAACTTGTATCGCGCACATGTGCTTGCTGTGTAAGATTCCTCCAATGCATGAGGGATGGGATCATGTAGTTCGAGTGGAGGAAGCAAAATCTGAGTGTTGGATTGATACTCAGTGCATACAAATGAGTGATGAGGAGCCTCAGGTGTTTTGAAAATTTTCAAATCAGAAGTGGAACTAACCCTAGGACAATGATGCCCTGACATAACCATCAGCTTAGGCTGAAGTGTCTTGAAATCCTGTGAGGTTCCCACTTTGTCAATAGACAGATCATCGAAGACCAATGTCTTAGATAAATTAAAAATGAGTGAATCAACATCGTGACCAGATGAAGAAGAATAGAGATCACGACAATCAAGATCAAGAAATTTAGGATGTTTGTCAGCATCCTCATAATATGATGAACCACACAGAGGGGTAGATGGGAAGAAATAATGTTCACCCTCTGCGTTTCCAGAAAAAGAAAATGAAAAATCAAGTGGATGTTCAATGAATGATTTTTCCTCTCTGTTGTCGAATGATGGTCTGTCATCCGGTGTGTTTTGTGAGTGATCAACAATGGGTGCATCTGTAGACGGGGATACACAAGCAAAATCAGGGATAGAAGAATCACCAAAGATGTTAGGGAAAAGCGGAGGAGGTGCGGACAGAAGGGGTTTATCCTTCACCACGGGTTGATTTTCAGGCTCCCTGTCATACTCTTCATGAATGCTAGTGCGGGTTGGTTGTGAAACACCAACTCTGTCGATGGCTCGATCCTTTTTCATAACAAGTGTAGAGTCCAAAATAGAAGAACACAAGACAGTGCAATCTGGAGGACCAAAAGAACACGAAGACGAAAGTTGAGGTAAGAGATGCATGTGACAATGTTATGAAACCAGATCACAAAAAGATAGAAAAGATAGATCAATTCCTTAGAATTCAGCCTCTTCAAGGGGGAAACCTCCTTTACATTACACAAATGAACAATTCTTGGATGATACAAATGACAAGACCTCCTTTCTGTATATAGGAGTCTAAGGGGTCATAACATAATTAGAGCTGACATAACAATAATAATGTAAGGGCACAATAATAACAATAGTGGGTTTCTATGGGGCACAATAATAACAATATGGGAACTACATGGGCACAATAATATAATAAGGGGGTTGTACTAATAACAATAATGGGTTACACTAGTAGTATAGGGACCTAACAAACAACCCATGGGATTTGCAACCAAATCTACATGAAAATTGAGAGAAGTGATGTTGGGAGGATGTGACAGTTGAACAGACATGTGTGCATGTTCCCCCACATCACTCTACGACGGTGAAGTTGTTTTATGAGAGGACAAAAGACAGTCACTTGTGACAGTGACCATGTTTGTCTATGATTGCGCAACTCCATCACTGAAGTATATTGAGCGGGGTTTGATCTTCAACTTCTTCTTGGGATTGACTGATTTGTTAAGACAATATTCAAATCTATCCATGAGATACTGGAATTTCATTTGACTTTTCAGATCTTCAAACATGAATAAACGGAAGTGTTTCAAAAAATCCATAGGTGATTCATGCAGGGCCTTCCATTGTTTTAACAATTTTTTATCAAGTGCTTAAGGATCAAAATGGTGAAAAACAGATTCAGTTAAATCACTGAACTACTTGAATGAGTGCACAAAGTTATGAGGTGGTATGCCACACCATTGCAATGGGTGGTCGGGAAGTGTGTGTGCGAGAAACGAACATGACTCTATTTCATTAAAACCTTCCATGTTCTCCATGAGCGCATGGAAATCATCTAAGTGCTCAGGCCAAGCCACTTTGCCCTCACCATCATATGTGATTTGTGACAAGTCATCCCTATACTCCCTCTTGACTTGAAAGGTATATCCATTGGACAGACATTTCGGAGGGTGAACTATAACAAACCGCATGACAATCGTGTGAAGATTCAACACAGATTGTGAGGACTCAGCTTGTCATCTGGCCCTCCTTCTAGTGCTAGAAATGTTGACGGTGTTGGACCTACCAACATAAGGGGATCTCCCCGCTATGAAGTCCCAACTAGACCTCACACCGTTTGGTTTGGGAGTCCCATCTAGTACGATGGCCTGGTTTCCATTATCTTAAAGATATGCCTTAACTCTTGCTTATTAGGACGTAAGAGTGGTATGCTTTGTCTAAGAACAACAAGGTTCGTGTGCCTGATGACTGCTAGTGTTATTTGTGTCAAGGCTCTTTCACCGCAAAGAGAGAGGGAGGAAGTGAGTCTCCAGTCAAAAGGGAAGAATCCCAACTCTGTCAGAGACACACAACTTAATAGGACATGCACAACTTCAGAAGGAGCAGTCCACACAGATAAATAAGTCACAACACACAAGAGAAGTGAGCACATACAACACCCAGCGGACCAGTCCGCGCAAGTGCGATGGTCATTATAACAAGTTTATGGGGAAGGTTATGTCGGATGTCTAATGAGGCACGTCACATGAGAAAGACAATGTTAACAACTCATACAACACATTTTCATAAATAGATGTATTAGAGAAACCTAAAGAGTTCAATTGTTTCAACATAGGTTAAAGCAACATGCATTACAAGTGTTCAAGATTAGTCTTACAAACAGTTACAATACATGTGTGAAAATGTGCTAACTTGTTAATAGGCTTTTGAATTAAATGAAAGTTCCAAGACACATCGGTGCACCATTACATCACTAACCCTGTAGGTGGGGTGTTAGAGCCACTGGTTTCTCCTCAAAGAAAATATTACAGACTCTGAAGGCTATGTGAGAGGAGCCAAGGTGAAAAATTCCTTTGCATGTACAAATGAGGGCTATTTATAGCCAAGGGTAAAACTGGCCCTTGTGATTGTTTGACTTCCCTCATGACTGTTTGACTTTCATGACTCTTCATATTACAAGTGGGTCTCTTGGACTTCCACGTTACATTACCTTGATTTACATAGTATGGCCCACAGTAGTGATGTGGCCTGACATGACTCATGACACGACTCGACATGACAATGCTGGTATGTCCATGTTGCTACTAGTGTGCATGTCAAGCTGCAGTGTTGTTCAGTGATTGATGTCCTCTTGGTGTATCAGAGCTTCACCTCTACATGGTCAGGTGTGCAGAGTCCTTGATGGTCATTAGGTTCACTTGATGTTGCATGTGCATATTTCTCCTTACCTATACTTTGGCATGCTTAACATGTTCGTCTGTTCGCAAAAATTGCATGCTTGTCCATTCGTCCATCCGCAAACACAGCTTCGCATGTTCATCCATCCATCTGTTCACGAAGACATCTTCGCATGTCGTCTGTTTGCAAACACATCTCTTCGCATGCATCATTTGTTCATCCATTGGCGAACACGTAATTTTGCATATACTCTTCTTATTCATCCCATCTGTCGTTGCATCATGTTCTTTCATTTACATATATCTACAGTCACTCATGACGAGATGACATCAAATGAAAAAATCACCTAGCCTACCATGATGCATGATCATTTTTGGATGCAGGTGACCCGGAGAGCGAACAAGGTTGTGAAACCATGCAAGGCAAGTTTTGAGCTGGGATGTGAGCTATAAGCACTGCTCATGAAAAATGAAAAGAAGTCACTAGGAGATGGAGATGGGCAATGTGGATTGTTAGTGACTGTTCGCGGGCTCTAACTCAGCTAGAGGAAAGTTCTATGCAATTCCTGGGGGGAAGTAGTATGTGCTGCAAGAAGGCTTGGCATACGAATCTGCATAGTTTTTGGAGGGAGCTTGCAATGGGCTGTGGGAGCTTGGCAACAAAAACTATGCAGTTTTTGGAGGGAACTAGCAGTGAACTATTGGCCAGAAAAACTGCACAATTACTGGGAGGATGACCTGCTGACCACCTCTACATAGTTTATGAGCTGAGAGGACTACTGGGATGCAGGAGGCTTGCTGAGGAAATCCTCACAATTTTCTAGGTGAGCCACTGGTTGGTTGGCTAGGTGACTCGCTGGGAAAACTGCGTAGTTTCCTAAGGGAGATAGGGATGGGCACTAGGCGACTGTCCAGCCTATCTGCACAATTTTCTCAGTCAGTGGAGAGGGCAAGGTCTACAGCCTCTATGCAATTTTTAAGGGGAGTCAATCTCGGGGTGACTGCTTAGTCAAACTCTCTGGTTGACCAAGAGGAGGGTTGATTGATCAGATTGCAGGCAACGCAACTTGGAATGACCTTCTGGATGCTTTTGTGATGTTGTGGATGACATTCAATGGAGTCGATGACGGGGTGGAGGTCTGGCTGTTAGGAGCTAATTTGGTCATCAGAACTTCAGCGAAAAATGACGAAGTGTGTGAGCGAGCGAAACTGTACATACATGACCTTGCAAGCACACAATCACATAACTTGACAACAAGACGCCTCAAACCATCAAGACACACATGCTCAACATGACTGATCGACGGTGTGAGTGACAAGCGCGATGCTTGTGATAGATCATTGAACGAATGCGACGACGCTTGCGTGACAGTGCATACATTTCATGTGTGAGTGCAACAGATGCTTACGTAGCGAACATATCATGTACAGATGAAGCGAAGACCTTGTGCATGACCAGAATATGGTCACAATCATGACATAAAGATCAACATGCAGAAGATGACAGTTGGTCAAACAAGTGAAAAAGAAGCAAGACATGTAGAAGCAACACATAAAGTGACTTTTCACATTTGCGCACATGCATGTTACTAAGGACAGGGTGATATGACAATGTCAGGCAGTCTTGCAAACTCAACTAAGAGGTGTACTTCGAAAGATGTTCTGTACTTACTGGTACTTACCCTCAAGATGATCACGCATCTGACGAAGTTTGCATGTGGTCCTGATCTTTTCCATTACTCGCTTCCTTGGTCCTTCTCTTCAACTCCTTAGAAGCGATTTCAGCATATCACCTTTTCTTGTAGTCACTGAGAGGTAGATCTATGCAATTTCAGCGGACAATGACTGCTGCCAAAATGAGGCCCTGGGAGGCCCATCTACGCAATTTCTGAGTGCAGTGCAACTGGATTGCTCTGCACATTTCTCAAGAGAAGTGTCGGTTGCCTGACTGCTTTGTGCAATTTTGGGGAGAAGTGTTGGCTGGGGCCTCTGCAGGCTGTGGTGTTTCAACAGGCAAGGGAAATCGGTGCCTCTATGCACTGCGGGGTTTTAGCAGGCAAGGGAAGCTAGTGGCTGCAGAAGCAAAGCGCATAGCCAGGGAAGGTGAATGAGGCTAGGTTTCTTGGGAAAATGGCTAAGTGTGAGATCAATGAAACATATGTAAACATTGATAGGACTTGATTGTGATCACACACGGACATTTAGTGATACAACATGGACCATCCAGAATACGTAAGACATACTTTGCTTGATGCAACAATCTTCGTGACGTGAGTGCGTTAGGTGAGTGTGAAACATGTCTATGTGATGACAACCACTCATATGCACACAATTCCCTTGAAGCAAGACATCATTCCCTTAGTATGACAAACAACAAACCCTGTGCCCAAAAATGACATATGTTGCATAAAGTTGAGAATGCGGACAACTCTCTAGGATGAAGGAGAGGAGCTCAAAATCCTTAGCTTACCAACAAATGACCAAGGATGATCAATCACAAGATCCAAAGTAGGCTCCGATATTTGCATGCTAGTCAAAATTTTGGACGGTGGTTGTAGCCGCTATAACATAATCCTAGCAATATGATAATGCTAAGAGTAGGGAACATGGCCTTGGCAATTTTCCTCTTTAGAATCCTTCCAATATGTGGTTCCTTTATAAGGAAGCCTGACTTTTTAGGATGTTTATTGATTTTTATTATTTTTATCCTTTATAAGAAGTTGCACCCTATGAAAACCTTATCAATCTACTTATATTTGTAGCCAATATCTTTAAAAACATTTCCAATGTGTTTGTTTTGTTTCACAATATGATTATTATTAAATAGTTTTTAAACACTTAATATAAGAATATTAACAATGATAAGTTTAAGTGATTGTGATTTTTTATATTTGTATAGAATTGACAAATGAAATGTAAACATAATATTATTGATATTACATGTGTAATTCAATTGACTGTAACATATAAAAACAAATTACTATCAGTTACAAATAACATAATTCTATATCAATTTTATATAGAGAAAAAATAAAATAATTAAATATTTCTCTTTTCATATATATATATATATATATATATATCATATATATATAATTTAAGTTATTTAAGGTATGGTAGAGATTTTTAATTCTTTCAATGTTTAATATATAATTACCTTCAATCTGCTTATATTTGTAGTCAATATCTTTAAAAACATTTCCAATGTGTTTTTATTATTATTCATAATATGATTATCATCAAATATTTTTTAAACACTTGATATATACATATTAATAATGATAAGTTTAAGTGATTGCACTCTCCTATATTTTGTATACAATTGACAAATGATATGTAAAAATAATATTATTAATATTACATGATGTGTAATTCAATTGACATCTAACATATGAAAAAAGAAATTACTATTAATTATAAATAACATAATTCTATATCAATTTTATATGGAGACAAAATAATAATTTAAATATTTCTTTCTCTAATAATATATATAGATATTTTTTCTTTCCCTTAATTTAAGGATGATAGAGATTTTAATTTTTTTTATATTTAAATATTTAATAATAATGCACTTATTTATTTAAATTATTCAATAACAAAATAATTCAATATAAGTGTACATGTTGTGAGTATATATATATATATATATATATATATATTATATTATATATATATGAGACATGTAACATTTAAAAAAATTATTAATAACAAAATATTTTTATCTATTAATAATATATATATATATATTATAATAATAATATTATATTTATAAATGTTTTAGTATTGTTTAAATTAGTATAGATTTATTCACCTTTATATTACCGAGAACAGAGAAGGATCAGTCTTCATAATACAAACCTTTATTAAGTTTGGATGGTAGGATAAATTTACATTTATTAAAAATTTAAGTTTTTAACAATTAAATAAATCTAGATTATATAACTACCTTAATAATAATAATAATAATAATACTTTCAAATACTAAATGATATCTCTTTTGTAAAAGCCATCAAAATTATAAATAAAACTCATCAAAACCTAAAATACAATATCAAAATATTCCTAAAAACAAATACAAAGCGAGAGCATTTTGCACAAGAAATTGATATTAAAAACTTGAACCAATAATGGTGACAAAATTAATGGCTATGCTTTTCATGTCAAAGCCAAAAAATAATGAACATTCTAAAATAATGCATATAATGTGCAACTTTCAGAGTAGATATATATTGCTTGCTGAAGCTTCCTACTCATTCGATTTTCTTGCAGCTAGAATCAGGAAAAAATGAATCCAATGCGATTAGCTCAAAAATTTTAGAATTAGGCCTCTTCACTCCTATGAAATAATTATATTATTATATTAATATTCAAAATGTATAAATATATACTCACATTAATGGTTTTTGAAGTTCCTATTGTTAGTTCAAAGCATACATCACACACAACACATTTATACTCAGAGACTTAGACGACAATAGCAAAGAATAATTTCAGAGACAGAAAAATGGAAAAACAACAAGATTACTCAATCAGAAACAACAGAATAGATAAAACAATCATTGGAGAACAAAAATCACTTTGCATTATGTAATAGACCTAGACATTATCTTGCTTTCCTTGGCCAGAGAAATTACAAATTTATAGAGGCTGAAGAAGGATCTAGAATCCTGCATGTGATTTAGATGGAGATCTAGAAACTAATGGCAGTGTAGAAGGATCTAGAATCCTACATGTGATTTAGATAGAGATCTAGAAAGTAATGGCGATGTAGAAGGATCTAGAATCCTGCATGAATTTTGCTTCACACTTAACATTCTCCCACTTGAAGCCAAATAAGAGTCATGAATCAAGTCACACCAAGTCCTACCATGCCTCTACATAACTCATGTTTATTTCGTGGTAGAATTTTAGTGAGCATATCAGCAGGGTTCCTATCTGTATAGATCTTTTCCAAGGATAATTGTTCTTCCTCCAACACATGTCGGATCCAATGGTACCTTAAATCAATGTGCTTGGTGTTTGAATGAAATGCTAGGTTTTTTGCCAAGTGAATGGCACTCTGACTATCACAATATAACACTTACTTGTCTTGCTTTATTCCTATCTCTCCTAGGAATCGCTACATCCCACAACATCTCTTTAGAAGCTTCTATTACAGTTATGTACTCTGCCTCTGTTGTAGAGAGGGCTACTATTCTTTGTAGCCTTGACACCCAATATATTGCTACACCTGCAAATGTATACAAATAACTTGTAGTGGACTTTATGGTATCCATATCTCTAGCCATATCCGCATCTGTAAATCCTTTAAGCACAGTCTCATCATGACCAAAACATAAACAATAATGACTAGTACCCATGAGATACCTCAAAATCCATTTTACTGCTTGCCAATGTTGTTTTCCTAGATTGGCAAGGAACCTACTCACTACTCCTACTGAATATGCAATGTCTAGTCGTGTGCATACCATGGCATACATCAAACTGCTAACTGCTGAAGCATAAGGAATATTGCTCATCTCTTCTTTCTCCTTGTCATCACTAGGACATAATTCAATACTCAACTTGAAGTGGGCTACAAGGGGTGTACCAACTGGCTTGGCATCCTTCATATTAAACCTGTCAACAACCTTCTTTATATATTTTTCTTGTAACAACCACAACCTTTTGTTTTTCCTGTCACGCATAATCCGCATGCCCAATATCTATTGTGCTGGTCCCAAATCCTTCATTGCAAATTTGCTACCCAAATCTTTCTTCAACCTATTGATCTTATTCTTATCATGTCGAACAAACAACATGTCATCCACATATAACAATAATATGATATACTTTCCTTGATCCTACCTCTTGATTTAGACACAATGGTCAAATTCCAACCTCTAAAAACCATGTTCCAACATGAATGAATCAAATTTCTTGTACCATTGTCAAGGTGCCTATTTCAACCCGTAGAGACTCTTCTTCAACCTACAAACAAGGCCTTCTTTGCCTTTTTCTATGAAGCCTTCTGGCTGCTCCATATAAATTTCTTCCTCCAATTCACCATGAAGGAAAGCAATTTTTACATCTAACTATTCACATTCTAAGTCTAAAGCAGCAACTAGACCAAGAATGACTCTAATGGATGACATTTTAACAACAAGTGAGAAAATTTTAGTCAAGTCAATACCTTCTTTTTGGGCAAAACCTTTCACCACTAGCCTTGCTTTAAACCTCTCCTTCTTTTCGTCATCTTCATGCTTAGTCTTGTAAACCCATTTGTTTTGAGAGCCTTTCTACCTTTTGGGAGGTTTACGAACTCGCAAGTTTTATTTTCCAGCAAAGAGTTCATTTCTTCTTCCATTTCTTTCGTCCATTCTTCACTGTGCTCAATTTTACAGGCTTCTTGAAAACAATTAGGCTCACCTTCATCAGTCAACAAAATATAGTTTGAAGGAGGATACCTTTGTGAAGGCTTATGAGGCCTAGAATATCTGCAAACCAACTATGGTGGTGCATTATCAGGTTGAATCTACTGTAAAGGTTCCTGCAAGATTATTTCTTCTTGTTGTTCATCATTTTCCACTTGTTGTTCTTCATGCTCCTGAATTTGTTGTTCATTTTCTTGTATTGGTGGTATGTTTTCCTACTGCTCTTCAAACCTGTCAATAACCTTCTTGACCTCCAACTCACCTACAGTTCTCTTGAACATTTCTGATTCATTAAATATAACATCCCTGCTTCTAATAATTTTATGTTTGACTAGATCCCATAGACGATAACCAAAATCTTCATCCGCATATCCCAAAAAAATGCATTTCATAGATTTATCATCTAGCTTTGTTCTATTTTCTTTGGGAATGTGTACAAATGTTTCACATCCAAAGATTTTCAAGTGAGAATAATTCAAATTCTTACCAGTCCAAACTTCTTCAGGGATACTGCCATCCAAGGTTGTAGTTGGAGATCTATTTATGAGGTAGCAAGTGGCCTTGACTGCTTCATCCCAAAAATTCTTCTCCAAACCAGAATTGGACAACATACTTCGCACCTTTTCCATAATGGTGCGATACATCCTTTCTGCGACACCATTCTGTTGAGGAGTACCAGGCACAGTCTTCTCATGCTTTATGCCAAACCTGTTACAATATTCCTTAAAAGAATTTGAGCAATATTCTCCACCATTATCTGTTCTTAAACACTTGAGCAAATTGTTAGTCTCTCTTTCAACAACAACATGAAATTTTTGAAATATTATAAACACTTCAATTTTACTTTTCATAGGATATACCCAAACCTTCCTGGATGCATCATCTGTAAATGTGACAAAATATGATGCTCCTCCTAATGATTTGATGTTAACAGGCCCAAGCACATCTGAGTGTACCAATTCTAACACATTTTTCATTCTGTCATGGCCACCTCTAAGGAATGAAACCCTTATTTGTCTACCATATATACAATGCTCACAGAAATCAAGATTGTAGGATTTCAAACCTGGCAATAAATTTTTACCAAGAAGGATTTTTAAGCCCTTCTCACTCATGTGACCCAAACGCTTATGCCACAGATCTGCTGAATTTCCTTCTTTTGTGACAATAGCCAAATCTGATTTTCCTATCAGTGTCTTCAATGTGTATAATGTTCCTATCTTGGATCCTTTGGCCACGACCAATGTTCCTTTGCTAATTTTCTAGCCTCCTTTTCCAAAGCTTGTGGAATAGCATTCATCATCCAGTCCAACAATACTGCAAAAATGATTATTCCCCAAATGCACTCTACCATAATCACCATGATTATTTGAAACAAAACTATCTTTGCATGGGGTTACATGGTGAGATGCCCCAGAGTCAAGGATCCAATCAAAGCTACTGCTAAATGCATATAGACATGCATCCTCTATTGAAACAATAAACAAC
Organism: Pinus taeda; assembly: GCA_000404065.3. Taxonomy (NCBI): domain Eukaryota; kingdom Viridiplantae; phylum Streptophyta; class Pinopsida; order Pinales; family Pinaceae; genus Pinus; species Pinus taeda. Next base: position 22,757 of record APFE030273071.1, on the reverse strand, counting down.
ACATCACCATATGTGGCTACAACAGTAGTCTCACCTTCATTTGTGCTGGATGACTTATGATTTGTACTGGAAGATCTCTGATCCTTTTGTCCTTTCTTCCAGAATCAACATTCTTTCTTCATGTGACCAGGTTTGCCACAATGAAAGCAGATGATCCTGCCTCTCCTTGATTTTGATCGGCCTCTCGATCTTGATCGCCCTTGCCAGCCTCGATCCATTCTCCTACCACGATCAGCTAGAGATAGAGCTTCTCCTCCCTGGTTTTCCGCAATTGACTTGCGTCACAATTCCTCATTCATTAAACCGTTGCTGACATCATCAAACTTTAGGGTCCCTGCAGTTGTTGAAGTGCTCATAGCTACAATTAAATTTTTCCAGCTGTCTGGCATAAAACACATTAGCAACATAGCTGTAATTTCATCATCTAAAATGATTTTAACAGAGGCAAGCTGATTAGAAATAATATTAAATGCATTCAAGTGCTCAACAACTCTCCATTTTGAGATTATAAAGCTTCTTCATCAAGAGCACTTTGTTTGATGTTGTGTTCTTCTCATATAGATCATGGAGCTTCTTCCATAATCCTTCAGCCGTCCTTTCTCCGGGCACATTGAAATACACATTCTTTGCTAGATATTGGTAGATTGTTGCAATCGCCTTTCTATCTAGCTTATTCCATTCTTCATTTGTCATCGATGAGGATTTCTTTGTTGTGCCCTCAATCGGCAAATATTGATCCTTCAAAATCAGTGTATCCTCCATCTGTGATTTCCATAGGGAAAAATTAGTGCCTCTCAACTTCTCCATATCTGTAACTATTGTCTCCATTTTCAATATATTGATCCACAAAAACAAAAACTCCACTTAAAAATAAAACTTTAATTATTATTCTTTAAAATTTAGTAATAATGACCTTCCTCCTTTAAAATACCCTTTTCAAAATTCCTGCTCCTTTTTAAAATATACATTTCAAAATTCCAACATATAATTATATAAATATGAAAAACATATATAATGTTTTAACCTTTTCACATTTCACACATACATATGTTGGTTTGTAAACGTGCAAGCTTGATGAAAAAATTTACGAACTCCATGTAAAGCACTTATGCACTCCACGTTTTAGGCTTCATGGCACATTTCACCATATGCCCACGACCTTTTTATTTCTTGCAACAACTGCGTTCCTCAGCTAGTTCCTCGGATATTTCCTGAATAGATCATTTTCCTTGACTCTCTTCTTCGTAGCGATTTCCGATTTCCTGGACAGATCCTTCAACAGCTCCAGAGGTAACAGCCAACATTTTAATGAACGCTGCCAGAGTAAGGCGATGGCACTAAGCGGCCTGCACGGTGGATATTCGAACCTAGCTCTGATACCAGTTGTTAGTTCAGAGCATACATCACACATAGCAGATTTATACTCAGAAACTTAGATGGCAATAGCAAAGAATAATTTCAGAGACAGACAAATGGAAAAACAACAAGATTACTCAATCAAAAACAGCGGAATAGATCAAACAATCGCTGGAGAACAAAAATCACTTTGCATTACGTAACAAGCCTGGACCTTGGCTTGCTTTCCTTGGCCAAAGAAATTACAAATTTATAGAGGCTGAAGAAGGATCTAGAATCCTGCATGTGATTTAGATGGAGTTCTAGAAACTAATGGCAGTGTAGAAGGATCTAGAATCTTGCATTTGATTTAGATGGAGATCTAGAAACTAATAGCGGTGTAAAAAGATCTAGAATCTTGTATGAATTTGGCTTCACACTTAACGCCTATTTCACTGGCTTATGAATTTATGGATAAAAAATGAACTAAATCAATCATATATATCATCAAAACTTACTAAAACACAATTTACTTTTTTTTTTAAATATTTTCTCTATATTAATAAACATGTAAACTCAAATGGCAATTCAATGGAGAAAAAAAATAAAAATACTTACCCGAACAACAATTACTATCACCGCCAGAAACAAAACAAAAACCTTTCATGGAAAATCCATAGGTGCAACTTATATGAAGAACAAATTTAATGAATATTTCAATGTGGCAAACTCTCTACGAGATGTATATCTTTTACTCTCCAATGCAATTGGAAGGGATGGGTCAATTTATAGCTTAATGGGTAAATTTAATGGTTATTTATTTTAACTGATTAATACGAGTTTTTAATTTTATGGCAGATAATATTTCAATAGTTTATATCAAAATCAATGGCTCTAAATAACACAGTGGTATTTATTTAATTTAATTGATGCATAATGAATTAAACACAGTTTTTAGGTAGAAATCACATGAGATAATTTTTTTATCAACATGTTTCGAATCAATATTAACCACACTTATTGGTTCAAACAGGTGAATCTAAAAAATTCTTTGATGTAATTTCTAAAAAAAAAATATTATTATATTATTATTAATTTTTTTAATTATTTATTTTAATTAAATATAGATATAGTTTTTTAACATAATTTTTTTGAGTCGAAATATTAAATAAGGTATCACATGACAACATCCTAGACTGCCTGGAAAATAAAATCTTCCTCATGGAAAAAGTTGCAATTTGTTGAGAAAAGTAAAGCTTTGTTTGTGGTAAGAAAGTGCAGGCCACCACCAAACCGTTGAAATTCCATTGTGGACCGTTTTGCTACGTAATGCTCTTCCAGTCAGATGATTGCGTTCACCACTGCCAATACATGTGCTTTGTTTGCTGGTACAACTGTTGTTTGACTACTACTACTACTGATACCTACGATTGTTGATCAAGATAAGTTTAAAATTAACTCACTCAATGGCCTGCGACTCAAATTCACCCCACAAATTCTCCCATGAAGGCAAAGGAAACACACATTTCTTACAATCATCTTGTCGTGTGATGCTACGAATTTTGACATGGGAAGACCTGCGTCTCTAATTCACATATAATTCACCCCAGATAAGGCAAAGGAAATCCGCATTTCTTATAATCATCTTGCCATGTGATGCTACGAATTTTGACTTGGGAAGACTTCGGAATAATAATGTGATACCATATGTTTTCTGGAAATTTGATGAATAAATTTTTTAGGTTTTTTGGTTTTTTTTTTTTTTAAATATATATTTAGATATATAAATTCAGATTCAATTGATAATAATTTTTAATCTATATAAATTTAATAAGTTAAATTTGCAATATTAATAATTAAAAGAAATATATTAATATTTAATGGGTTTAACATATATAATGAATTAGGAGTTCTAAACTATATTTTTAATTATATATATATCTATTTACTTCTTTTATATATATAGTAAAATTGTATTACTTTTGAAACAAGAAATTATATAAAAATTTTGCAAATTTTAGATTGAGAAACCCAATCATATCCAAATATTTTCTAAAAGTTCAAAATATATGGTACATATGCCATGAAAGCAAACCAAGTAAACATGAAACTAAGAAACCAAAGACATAACATGAGTATAGAGACTAGTAAAGAGACTAGGAAGAGGGGTCTAAATTTGTTGTTGCAATTCGAATGGCTCCTTGTTGCTTGGTCAGTAGCCAATAGTGGGGAATGTCAAAGTGCTTCTCAACATGCTCGAGTCGCTGATCCAGGGGAACCTTGCTTAAATGGAATTTCATGTGCTAAAACATATCCATTGTGGGAATATACAGGTCGAAACACTTGGATGTGTGCCCTATATTAGACACCCAATTAGCAAACTTTGTTAGCACATCTATATTCAAGAGGAGGTGCCTATGGGAGGTCTAGATTAGCACAAGTGAGTTCCCTCCAAAATGGTGGTTGGGTTAGCTCCCAAAAATGAGTTGCTACTTACTCCAAATTGTGATGAGTCTGTGTGCTACCACAACTGGTTTGTTCTTGATAATATGTTGCGCCCCTGTGGATGGGGTGTGTCAGGAAAGAGATAGAGTTGGATAGTCGAAAGGGTAGAGAAAAGTAAACATAGTCACGTTCGCTTCTCAAACAAAGGAATGAGGTTAGCAGCAAGCTGAAGAAGCAATGGGGTTGCTAGCAAAGGTAAGTGCCAACAAAAGGGAACACCGTGACGAATTAGGAGCCACGACGGGGGGAGAATATCCCAAAGGCATAGAAAGTTGGGAGACAACAGAAATGGGAGACTAGGCGGTCGTAAGAAGTAACGGGCCGGGCATGAAGACCATGAAAAGAATACCTAGATGAAAAAGGCGTTCGATAGATGTAGTGTTGTTTCACAACTATAGATTGCTCCCCTGAATTCGAGACTCGTCTTTGATCTTTGCGCAGGGAGCCCTGTCATCGAGCGCGACTCAATTCTAAGTAAAATTAAGAAGGGAAGATACATACTTTGTGCAGAAAACCTCATTGACAAGCTAGCTTTCTCATTCTCCAATTCTTTCTGGATCGTTAGAGTGATGAAACTTTGTGAGCATGTGTCGCACGATTGAACCAGTGTCAGTATCTCTTTGCCAATCAAACTATCACATTTGGAAGGGGAATGAACCATCAATACCATTGGAACATCTATTGCAATTTCATTGATAGTCTAGTAACCTGTTGTCGAAGGTGGATGGAAAATTTAGATCTCTGAATTGCTTTGACTGAGGCTTTAAATTCCACTTTTGGCGGATTCAGTGTGTATTCAGTGACACGAGCAAAGCTTAGACAATCGGGCTAAAAGATTGCAAACCAGATGAGGCAAATTTGACAAAGATCATAATTAAGCAACACATTCTTAAAATAAATAAAAATATTTAATTCTATACTCTTTTCTGTCATATTATTTTTTTATCTTTTGAAATAGAAAGAAATATATAGTTTTTATTAAGCAACACATTTTTAAAATTAATGAAAATATTTAATTCCACACTACTTACAATATTTTCTGCTATAACACTTCCTTGTCATTTGAAATAGAAAGAAATTTGAGTTCCCAGTAATTGTGACACCCTATGAACACATCTACATTAATTAGTTACACACTAACAAAACCTTGACAATAGATAATACCCATTTTATAAAACACAAAAAGAAACTGTAATGGCTCTGGTCAAAATTCCATATAAAAGCTAATAAAGGCAAAAATAAGACCAACATCATGGGACACGTATTTCAAGTTGAATGTTGGGCAAAACATCCTAGTGGGTGTTCATTTCCGTTACTATGTCTAATGGAATTGCAAAGGCAATGACAAAGGATTTGGAAAGGGAAAATGACATTTTTGGCACATTTATTTATGAAAATAATGGATATTAGGAGAAAAGGAAAGTGAAAGGTCACAGGTTCCATTTGAGGAGGAAAACAAATGGAAATAATAGAAATTGAAGAAAATAGAGGCCTCGTTGATAAAAAGGTTTATGGGAATCAGTGGGCAGGCTTGGTCAGTGTAAACTTTTGTCAGTTCAGTTTTGGAGCTCGCTTATTATTCTCTCTCTCTCTCTTAGTCTTAGACACTTAGATTTTTCTTGGAGCTCTTTGGCATTGGATCAAGAAAGGAAAATACAGCAAGAGGAAGGAAGGAGCAAGCAAGGAAGAGCATGATCAAGCAGCTACAACAAGATTCTTTGCAAGTATCAATTTGCATGTATGATTTCCTTGCTATATTTGGCATGCATGGTATTGCACATGGTTCTTTGTTTTAATAGCATGGGTTTTTCCAAGTGTGACATTGTTTTCATCCTAACCTTGCCATTTTGGGTAGCCATGGTGTGATGGGGTTTTCACGTTTTGGTTGAGGGTTCGAAGCTGAGTGAGGTGGATCTCCAAAAGAAAAAAACACATGCCTTAGTGATCCCTGAACTAGACTGTGGATCGCGGTAAATCCATTGGCCTAGTGACCCCTGAACCAAACTGTGGTTTGTGGTAAAGCTAGGTATTGTGTGCCTCGGTGGACCTACAAACCCTCAACTAGTTAATGGTGGGATATACGGTAAATCCTAGAGGTGTTTGCCCTTTATCAGGCCTAAGAATCCTTGTCGGCGAATGGTGAGATATACGGTAAAGCCTAGAAGGTGGAATCTCGGTTAAGGCCTAATGATTCAGTGTGGATTGTGGTAATGCCTAGGTACTAGGAGACGAGGAAATTCCTCATGGTGTAGGTGGAGAAATATGGTGGCATCCATACTTGTTTTATGGCATAGTGATCTAGGATGGATTGTGGAAAAACCTGATTCTATTGATCAGGGTGAGGTTGTGTAGCTTTAGGAAGCCCTGGTTGTGTTTGGTTTTAAGTCCCACATTCATGCTTTGAATATGGCACGGGGGTGATTGGATGAAAGAAAGATTTGGTTCGACCAATCTATGGTTGGGTGGTTCAAGGAAGTCCCAAACCTAGTTGGTCGTTGCATCATTAATATGAGGTTATTTCTCCTTGTTAATTCATGAGTATAATATTGGTTTATATGTGGATTATATCATTGTTGTTTCCTTTGTATTTCTGTTGTTATTATGCTGGTTATGAACATGTATTATGATAGTGGCTATGTATGGCTCTCATCATGTTTTTACTTGTAAATGAATGAACAATGTATCTATGGCCAAATAGATGAAATTGCAACTAATTTGATAACAAAATAATGCCTCATAGTCAATCTCAGATAAGTATAAGGCCCTTATGATCATCTCTACTGCTAAGAATTGTAGATTTCATATTTGTGATATGTTTGACGAGATGCCTGTCATGGCTAGTAGGGGTCCACTCTAGTCCTTGTTAATGTTTTTGAAAATGTATCATTTTTTTGTTGTGTAAATTCATTTCTGAAGGTGTCATTGAATTCTGGGCAGCGACTTGGGATCTGAGCCTGAAAAAGTGACACAAATCGCAGAGTCACAGGCATAACACTAGGGAAACAATTTTCTAGAAGTTCCCTTGCCCCTACTATGGGAGCTTCTGGAGCCTCCTAGACACACCCTTGTCCATATCAAGGGAGCATCTAGGGGTTTGATGCACTAAAAATTTAGTTGGTCTCAAGGTTTTCTTACCTAAGTGGCTGGGATGGCTCCTGGGAGTTTTGTCACTAATGTGGAAGGTCAGTGTGATGTGTGTTGCCGGTTCCACTTCCTTAACTAACACATAGGGAGTCGAATCATATCATAGTAACTTCTCGTCACAAGTTTACCCCGGTTGGACAGTTACTTAAGTAGGTGTGGGAGGAGGGTGGTACATAGTGGTATTGGAGTGGGTTCTGTTATCTTTGTGTGGTTTCTAGTTTTTGTATTCCTTGTGTGACATCTGATACTACAAAGTGGTATTAGAGAGATTTTTGTTCTCTTTGGGTGGTTTCTAGTTTCTGTTCATTTTAGGTGATATCTGATACCACAAAGCGGTATCAGAGCATGGTTTCATTCTCCTTGGGAGGTGTCTAGTTTATGTTCCCTTTGGGTGATATCTGATACCACAAAGTGGTGTCAGAGCATGGTTCAACCCTTGGATTGGATGGATGGAATGTATTTGTCATGCATGCATGTAGGTTGTATATGTGATTTTTATGTATGCATGGTAGCGGCCATTGTCATAGTTGTGTTTTCGTTGTGTCGCCATGTGGAATTTGATGATATTGTTGTCAGGATGTGTTTGTCATGAATGCATGTCAGTTGTATATGCATTTATTATACATGACAGTTTCTATATGTTGTTATGCATGCATTGTCATGGTTATGGTTATGCATGTATGGTAGGATAGACATGCATTGTGAGGTCATTGTATGCAACTAGGTCACCATGATGTTATTGGTATGTTATGATGCTAATGTGTTGAATGAGGCAAAGAAGGAAATGCAAACTATTACAGCGAGGTTACATCACTACACTTTGGGGTAAGAGCATATTGTCATACAAGTTTGTATGTTTGGCATGCATGTATGTTATTCATGGTTGTTGTAATAATTAGGGTTACTTATATGTTTGTCATTCTATTATTATTATGGTTACGTATATGATAAATGCAAGATCAATCAGTGAATTCATATACATGTGTCAGATAGTCATAAACGATAGTAACCTGTGGTTGTATGCATTTTTGTTGTTTTTTTATGTTAGTTAACTTGATGATTATGTTATATGTCATTGTTGAATGTGTTATATGTTAACTTGTAGTTAGGTCGATGATTATGTTATATGTTGTTGATGAGCATGTTATATGTTAACTTATTGTTGTTTTATGTTAGTTAACTTGATGATTAGGGTTATATCATTAATATCTTGATGTTATCTGTATCATACTAAATTGGATTAGCCTATGTAGATGGTTAGGGTTATGACATTCAGGTATGAGTTGACTTATTTGTGACATTGTGTTGTACTAATCTAGATTGATAGTACATATGCGATTGTTATGCATGAACAACAAATGTTTATGAGCTTATGATGTGAAAATGTTAGCTAGTTAGTGTTATGGATATCATGATCTTATTTGTGTTTGAGTTAATGTGTTGTGAATTTATATCGTGCTAACTATATTGATTGTGCAGACAAGCCTCCCCTGAGATACATTAAGGTATAAGCTTGCTTATGTCGTCTACTTTGTGCTTGAATGTTTCATTATGCCATCTATTTGGTGTTTGAGTGTCGATATTTATTATGTTGTTGAATGTTTGATTAATCGCATGATATGAGTATGTGTCTATAAGATTGCATCAAGAATTGATCTTGTTTTAAGATGGTTTTACACACACATATGTGTTGAGATCGCTGACATGTACTTGATTGTGATAGGTGACAGTTGTAGCATTATTTCTAACGACTATGAGTTGACTATTGATTATGACATGATTGTTACTCTTGGTAAAGTTTGATTTCAAATTGATAGATATGATTGTATTGATATTTGTAACATGTGGTTGACATGTGTGAGTAGTTGAAGGGTAACATGCTTGGCATTAGTATGACAAGGTAAGGTAACTAGTATGTTGTTATGTTTACTTATGCACTGATAGTTATGTGTTTATGGTAGTAGGATGTAGGGGAGTGCATGGAAAAAGAGATTGCCATGAAATCTTAAAGAGGGATGAGGTTGAGCTTTCACTTGGAGGCACTGGGAACCATGGGGATGGAGTCATGGTGTTTGTTGCTAGTTTTGTGCTTTCCGTATTTTTTATTTGGTTTCACTTGATTGCATCTTGGTTATGTCTAGTGCAAGGCCTTGCCATATTTTTTGTAGAGTCGTATTGTTATTGATTTTCATGGTTTTATTCTTATTTGTTTCTTGCCTTTGTCTTTTATGTTTTGATTCTTGGGAATTGGTTGGGAAAGAGGAAAGTTAGTGGAGCTCAAGGAGAGCTTAATGAAATCCAACAGGAAATGTAAGACTTAGATGAAGCAAGTGCACGTATATGAGAGTATGACAATCAATTGAGTTGGTTTGGTTCATTGGGGTAATGAAGGATGGTAGAACAGTCATGAGAAAGGTAAAGTAAATGAACTTGAGGTGTCAAATGCATTGGATATGTTGGAAATTGTTGTTCTCAATGTTGTGCATGATGTGAACAGATAAAGGGATTTCTCTTAACCTTAACACTATGTTATCTAGTAATTATTTTGTGATCATGATTATGATGATGTTTATATATTTATACATGCATGTATGTATTTTTGTCATGTTTGACAAGGCCATCATGGATCATGATTGTCTTTATGATAATGTTTATATATATGTATGCATATATGTATCTATGTCATTGTCTGACAAGTTTTTCAGGGATCATTCTGTTGAGGAATGATTGCTTATGCAGGTGAAGGGCATGAAATAGGTCCCTAGTCTTATGGGGAACGAAGTGGGAAGAGTACCCTTGAAAAAATTATAAGGTCAATATCATGTGGAAATGAATTGATATTGTATGATTGTATTATGCCTATGTTTGTGTTATGACATGTAACTTTGAGGAATACATCAATTAAATGAAGGAAGTGAGATCGTTGGCATGCTACGATAAGCATGGATGGTGGAGAGACACTGAAAGTAAGGTTGCTTGGTAGAGACAGTTTGGTTTTGGATGTGCAATGCTATTGTTGTGTATATGTTGTGCATATTGTATATTCAGTGATTGTACCTATGGTGTTGAGTTCATGTTGTATATACAGTGTTGTGTGCATATTACATATGAAGTTATGGGAATAGATGGTGTTATGTACATGTTGTATATGTGGTGTTGTGCACATATTGTACTATGTGCATGATGGATATGTGGTGTTGTTTGTATATTGTACTATGTACATATGGTGTTGTGTGCATGTTGTACATGTGGTTCTATTTACATATGGTGTTGTGTGCATGATTGTACATGTGGTGTTGTGTACATGTTGTACATGCGGTGTTGTGTGTAGGTGGTGTTGTGTACATGTCGTGCGTACGGTGTCATGCATGTGGTTTTGTGTGCATGTGGTATTGTGTACACGTTGTACAAGTGGTGTGATGTACATGTGGCATTGTGTAGGTGGTGTTGTGTACACATGATGTTGTGTACATGTTGTGCAAGTGGTGTTGTCCATATGTGGTACTATGTACATGTTGTACATGTGGTACTAGTGTAAAAGTGGTATTATGTGCATGTCGTACATGTTGTGTTGTGTACATGTAGTATTATGTATGTGCATTGTGTAGTCGTGGCATCATGAACTATGTATTCATTGTTTTGTACTATGTGTTGTGTTGTACACCGAATATAGGAGTATGTATTGTGTTTTGTTGTACACCACATATAGGTGTATGTGTCGTGATGTATGTTAGGTATAGGTGTATGCATTGTGGGATGTTCTATGTTGTGTGTGAATGTATGTGTTGTGATGTACATTGTGTATGTGTACGTTATTGAAGAGAAGAAAATTAATTGGGTGCTTGCTAGGTGTGGCAACCGATCTAGTGTGTGTATAGAAAGAACAAAGGAAAAAATAAGGACCAATGAAGGATAAGTATTAGTATTTTATTTTAGTTTTATTATACATATGACATGATTTTGATTTATGATGGTAATATGTGATCTATGATTCTAATTTATGACGATTGCATGCATTTCATGATTTTGATTTATGATGGTTGTGTTTTGAGCTACCCTGATGCGATGTGTTTATACATGATGATTTTATCAAACAACTAGTTTGACTTGTTGTGGCAGGGAGTAAATAGGATTGCAAGTGTACCTTATTGACGAACTACCGATGAGGTATGATGTGAATTTATTTCAATTTATTTTAAATCTAATGGCAGTTATGTGCTTGGTATAGGAAATCATGGGAAATTCCCAAATTGTGTGGTTGAAACCAACTGCAAGAATTAGCAACAACAACGAAATAAATTAGAACATGTAGCAGTATGTTGGTAAAGCACTTAAGGAGTGGGGCTATTGTGGGACATTAGTACCCAATAGTGCACATTTATTTCCATGGGCATGTTATGAATGGTATGATGGTTTTGAGGCACATATGTGCCTTGGTTGTTTGACCTTCCGATGCGAGGAATCCTTGCCAAGGGATGGGTCGCCCAGGATAGGGGATGTCGAGGAACTTGGAAGGTGAGTGACTGCACGGAAGGGGTGACCAGATTGCCCGAGGGACTGTGTAGCAGAGAAGGGAAGGTCAGGGATGGATTTTTTTTTGTCATTAGCACTGTTAGATGGAATCAGATGCACATTGTAAGTGCACCCTAGAACAATCAGCTGGTAATTGTTCGCTAATAGGACAAGTGGCCCAGGATTGTAGCACTGGACATCAGATGCAAGTTTGACTTTGGCAGTGGCTTTTGGACTTCCTGGGAAGGAAGTGAATCCTGGCATTACTTTTGAGGGTGGAGGTGTAAACCTCTAGAATCCCTCGTTGCTGATGTAAACATCGTGTCCCTTTATTTTCTGGTTTAGTAAATGTGCATATGTGTATATGTGGTTATTGTAATTAGCGTAATGAGAAATGTTATAAAGCTCTAGTAAATGATATGTTTTTCACGTTTCAACAGTGATCATTGTAAACACTACAACAAGATAAGGTATAAAGCTCCATGGGTAGTATGTTCAGTTGTAACGATCTTGCTGATTTTTGGTGTCATTGAACACCAAGGACAGTGTTCACCCAAGGTGGAGGGTTTTATAATAGCCCTAGTCAAAATTCCATGCAAAAGTTAATAAAGACAAAAATAATACCAAGGTCATGGGACATGTATTCCAAGCTGAATGTTGGGAAAGACATCCTAGCAGGTGTTCATTTCGGTTATTATGGATAAAGAAATTTGACAAAGACAATGATAAGGCTTTGGAAAGACAAAATGGTAGTTTTTGCACATTTATTTACGAAAATAATGGAAATTAGGAGAAAAGGAAGGTGAAAGGTCACAAGCTACATGTGAGGAGGAAAATGAAGGAAAATAATGGAAATTGAAAAAAATAGAAACCTCATTGGTAAAAAGGCCTCTGAGGATCAGTGGGCAGGCTTGGTCAGTGTAACCTTTTGTCAGTTCAATTTTAGAGCTCTCTCATTATTCTTCGTCTCTATAACTCTTGGAAACTTAGATTTTTCTTGGAACACTTTGGCATTAGATCAAGAAAGGAAAAGAAGGCAAGAGGAAGGAAGGAGAAAGCAAGGAAGAGAAAGATCAAGTAGCTAAAACATGATTCTTTGCAGGTATAAATTTGCATGTGTGTTTTCCTTGCTACATTTTGCATGCATGGTATTGCATGTGGTTCTTTGCTATCATGGCATGGGTTTTACCAGGTGTGACACTGTTTTCAGCCTAGCCTTGCCATTTGTGGATAGCCATGGTGTGATGGGGTTCTCATATTTTGGTTGAGATGGATTGTCGGATGGATTTGAAGCTGAGTGAGGTGGATCTCCGGAAGAAAGAACACATGACCTAGTGATCCCTAAACTGGACTGTGGATTGTTTTTAATTAACTAGCCTAGTGACTGCTAAACTGAACTGTGGGTTGTGGTAAATCTAGGTATTTTGTGCCTCAATGGGCCTAGGAATCCTCAACTGGTTAATGACGGGGTATATGGTAAAGCCTAGAGATGGTTTCCCTTGATTAGGCCTAAGAATCCTTGCTGATGAATAACGAGATATACCATAAATACTAGAGGGCGGAGTCTCGGTTAGGGCCTAGTGACCTAGTGTGGATTGTCAAAAATCCTAGAGACTATGAGACAAGGAAATTCCTCACGGTGTAGGTGGAGAAATTCGGTGGAATACATGCTTATTTTATGGCCTAGTGATCCGAGATGGATTGCGGTAAAGCCTAGTTCTATTAATGAGGGTGCAGTGGTGTAGCCTCGGGAAACCCTTGTTGAGTTTTTTTTTAAGTCCCACATTCATGCTTGGAATATGGCATGGGGTTGATTGGCTTAAAGAAAGAATTGGTTCAGCCAATCTATAGCCAGATGGTTCGTTGAAGTCCCAAACTTAGTTCACCATTGCATCATTAGTATGATGTTATTTATCCTTGTTAATACATGAGTATTATATTGGTTTATATGTGGATTATATGGTTGTTGTTTCCTTGATATTTTGTTGTTATTATGTTGGTTATAAACATGTCTTATGACAGTGGTTATGTATGGCTCTCATCATATTTTTACTTGTAAATGAATGAACAATGTATTTATGGCCTAATAGATGAAATTGCAGCGAATGTGATAAGGAAACAATGCCTCATAGCGAATCTCAGATAAGTATGAGACCCTTATGCTCAGCTCTGCCGATAAGACTTGTAGATTTTATATTTGTGATATGTTTGACGAAATGCCTGTCATGGCTATTTGGGTTCCAATCTCCTTGTCAATGTTTTTGCAAATGTATCATTGTTCTGTTGTGTAAATTCATTTATGAAGGTGTCATTGAGTTTTGGTAGATGAATTGGGCCTGAAAAAGTGGCACAAATCCCAGAGTCGCAAGCACAATGAAGGGGAAAAGGTCCCTAGAATCTCCCTTGCCCTTACTGTGGGAGCTTTTGGAGCCTCCTAGATGCACCCTTGTCCATATCAAGGAAGTGTATAGGGGTTTGATGCACTAAAACTTTAGTTGGTCTCAAGGGTTGCTTACTTGAGTGGTTGGGATGAATCTTGAGGGTTTTGTTGCTGATGTGGAAGGACTATGTGATGTGTTCTGCCGGTTCCAATTCCTTAACTTACACATAGGGATTCAAATCATATCATAGTAAATTTTTGTCACATGTTTTTCCCGGTTGGACGGTTACTTGCGTAGATGTGGGAGGAGGCTGTTACAGAAACATAAGCACATAAAATATGAGTATTAAATGTTCCGCTTTTGCCTCGAGATATCTGAGATGATGCTTGTATAGATTTGTGTAGCTGCATAATGGCTTCTTGTTTCGTCTAATACATTATTTTAAAAATGAAGATATGGAGAGAGTAACAATCAAATCAATTTGATTTAGTTATAACATATAATACTATGTAAATGATCTGGAATTTATCTAGGATAAAGAATGAAAAAAGGTATTACAGACTCATGTGCAAGGATGTGCCTATGTTACTTTATGCAATGGATTGATAAGATTGCGAAATACATAGACACTGAGGTAATCAGAGAAAACATAATAGTCGAACATGTAAACAAAACAAATTTAATAAGAAGTTCACCCAATGCTCCTAGGCTACGTCTCCTGGTCCAGCCTTTCAGTGGTGGCCTCTCTATTATGTTTTCAAGTACAGTTTTACAATAGTGAGCTCGCTTCGAGTCTCACTAATAGAATGAAGTCAGTAGGAATGGAGTGCACAAACTCTCCTTACTGAAACTCGACCTCTGAGGGTCACAGTAGTATGACAGGCCTATACCGAGGAGCTTGCTTGAACCTCTCAAGCCTTCAATGGAGTACACAGACTCTCTGACTCTCTTTGGCTCTCTCTAGCTCGATGTGGCCTTCAACTCAGCTCGGCTTCTACTCTTTGTTCTATTCTATTAGCTTTATGCATCTCTGTGTGTTGCCTCCCTGTATGGTAGTCTCTCTCCTTCTGTCAGTTCATGGCTTTAAAGCCAGTATGTTCTTTTGTCTGTTCATTTCTTCTTCTCGGCCTTCTGGTTTCCTTTCCTCTGTTTGTTCGAATTCCTCTGCTCTACGTCATCATCACTGGGTAATGCTTCGCAGGGAGGTGGCCACCTATTTGCTAACGAACTGGGTGTCAAATTCCCTGAATCATATTCGAATGGCCGTTAAATCTATTTACTTCAAGATCACCCGTGAACACGAATCGTTTACCAACTCATTATCCACGTCAGACTTTAAACCCCTATCATCTTGCTTTTTGACCTATCAAATCCACTCAACCATCGGGACACATCTCCACCATCGATCTGGGCCCCCCAAATCCTACGGTCGTCCTTCATATCGAACGGAGAAGTTGCATGGTGTTTACCCATTCGATGCGGGTGGTTTTCTCTCTCATCTACCGGACGCATGTCACTCAATGTGTGGCATTGAACGGGACTCAGTCAAAATTGCTTACTGCCTCGAAGCCTTCTGATATCATGTTGGTTTTTGGGGAATCCTGCTCTATGGAATCGAAACAGTTACTTTTCCAAGTTTTATAGCATTTTCGGGTCTGAGCGTTTCGAGGCTTTCCTTCACTGAGGGGGACACCCTGTGATACGTGATTAGTGCATATTAGAATCCACCTCTGTTTCTCGAATTAGACTCCGGTTTTTTCCAGTTTTGTGCCATTGCGCTTTACCATGGGCGAACGGTCTGCGCGGTTGACTGAGGGTCCTTATTGCTCTGCTCTGGCCACAACTACAATTGTTATGAGGATTCCTTCTGATAGGTTCGATATTTTCTAGGACTTGAATCTTTTAGCATAATTTGAAACAGTCATGAAAACTTAGAGAGTTTTAGGATCCAATTCAGATCATGGCCTTCCCACTGAAAAAGCGTTTGGACCACCAAAAGTTGGTTTCTTTCAAGCATTAATCAAGTGAGGGTATTGCTTCCTCGCTTTCTCAATTTCTATCCATTTCGCATTGCTTGGCTTTGAACCTTTGAGTCCGATCCTGAGCTACTCAACATCCCCTCTACGTGTAGTTCTTACCTTCCTATCTAGAACTGTATCTTCCTGCAACTCATTAAGATATTCAGGTAACATATCATCAATAGAAGGCAATTGACTCTACTCTTCGGGATCTTCAATTAATGAAGGTTCAAATAGTCTCAAGATGTTTGCATTAACAACTGAGTAGATGTGCATGTAAGCTAGTAGATCAAGGCAAAAGGCATTCTCACCAATTTTCTCAAGTATCTTGAAAGTTCCATACCTTATTGGCTTTAGCTTCTTACCTTCTCCTTGCATTCAGTCTTTGCTAATATACAGCTAGACTTGATCACCAACATGGAAACTATGCTCCATTCGATGCTTGTCATGCCTTGCCTTATACTTGGCTTGGCTCTTTTCCAGCTATTCTTGTACTGCCTGGTGAATCTCTTGGATTTGTTCAATGAACTTGGCTGCCTTATCCACATCACTGTGTCCATCAACTGCTATGTCTTTACCAAAGACAAAATCCAAGGGAGACCTTGGTGTGAAACCAAAACAGGTCTCAAAAGGAGATCTCTGTGCAGAAGAATGTTTAGCTCGGTTCTAAGAATGCTGGACATAACATAAATGTTCATCCCAAAGTTTGGGATGCTTGCTACAATAGCCTCTGAGCAACTGGATCACTGTCCTATTGACCACTTCTATTTGACCATTTGTTTGCGGATGAAAAGTTGTGCTTTTCTTTAACCTAGTGTCCATCAATTCCCACAAACTTGACAAAAATTTCCCAACAAATCGGGTATCTCGATCAGATATTATGGAAGTGGGTAATCCAAAATGAACCCATACATGCTGAAAGAACAACTTTGCAGTTTGTTCATCTGTAATCTGTTTGCTACAAGATATTAAAATACACATTTTTTTGAACCTATCCACAACATATAAATAGTCATGACCTTTCCTATATTTAGGCAGTCCTCCAACAAAGTCAATGGAAACACTTTCCCAAGGATGAGAAGGAACTGGTATTGGAGTGTACAAGCCTAGATTTCTATTGCTGGGTTTGTTTTTAGCACACATGGTACACCATCTTACATATTTAGAAACTGTCTCATTCATTTTCTGCCAATAACAAAATCTTTGTAGTTGTGCAACCGTTTTACTTACACCAAAGTGACCTGATATTAGAGAAGTGTGTGCTTCTAGAATTATCTTTACTCTTTCAGTTTTTGGAATACATAGCTTCCCACAATGATACAAGAATTGGTCCTTAAGATGATAATCTAATTCTTCTACCCAATTTCCTTGACTTAAAGTTGCATATACATCTTTAAAATCTATATCTTGAGCATATTATTTAATGTAGCTCTCATGCAATACTGAATTATGCTTAAGTATAGTAGATGCATTTATAATTGGTCTAGATAACATATCTGCAACTTTATTGTGTATGCCTTTTTTATATCTAATGACTAAATGAAATTGTTGTAGAAAACCCATCCATCTATAGTGTCTTGATTGCTACAACTTAGTTTGGGAGTGTAGATATTGAAGTGGTTGATGATCAGTATGTATAACTGTCTCTTTGCCCATTAAGTAATGTTTCCAGTTTTTCACACTCTGTACTAATGCATACAATTCTTTATCATATGTAGGATAGTTAACTATTGCGAGATTAAATGTCTCAAAATGATAACATATGGGTTTACCATGCTGCATCAACACTGCTCCCATGGCATAGTCACTAGCATCTGTTTCAATCTCAAATGGTCTTTGAAGATCGAGCAGTGCTATTACTAATGTTGTACTAATATTTTCTTTCAAGGTGTTGAAGGCTTTCTGTTGTTTGCCTCCCCACTGAAACACTTTGTTCAATCCTGTTAAAGCATGTAAGGGAGCTACAATTAAGGAAAAGTTAGAAATAAACTTTCTCCAATATTATGTTGCTCCTCAGAAGCTTCTAACCTCTGTAGTAGATTTGGGTTTAGGCCAGTTTACAATGGCTGCAACATTAGAGGGATCTATCTTCAATTCACCACCCCCTACTATATGTCCCAAATAATTCAAAGATGTTTTGCCAAATTCACATTTTGAGAGTTTGACATAAAGTTTTTCTCTTTTCAAAACATCTAGTGTCTGTTTAACATGCTTTAAATGTTCTTCCCACATTCTGGTAAATATAATAATGTCATCCAGATAGACACTAACAAAATCATCAAGAAAAGGTCTAAGTACATCATTCATTACTCTCATGAAAGTAGCAGGAGCATTAGTTAAGCCAAAAGGAATACCCAGCCACTCATATAATCCCTGCTTTGTTTTGAAAGCAGTCTTCCATGCATCTTGTTATGCAACTCGGGCCCGATGATAGCCACTATGAAATTCTAACTTGGAAAAATAAACAGCTTCTTTTCACTGATCTAATAAATCATCTATGCGAGGAAGGGGATAACAATTTTTTATTGTTATCTTATTCAGTGCTCAGTAATCAATGCACATTTTCCGTGAACCATCTTTCTTCTTCACCAAAACAATTGGAGACCCACATGGTGATGTGCTAGGTCTGATGAACCCTTTCTCGAGTAGCTCCTGTACCTGCTTCTTGATCTTTGCATTCTCTAAAGTGGACAACTTGTACATTCTGATGTTAGGCAATGGAGCATCTTGCTGCAAATTAATATCATGCACTATTTCCTTTTTGGGTGGCAGACCTTTAGGTTCTTGAAACAATACGTCATATTCTGAAACAACTTTTTCTAAATTAGCTTGATGTTTAGCATCAAAGCCCTCAAATACATTGGTTTTATCAGGTTTCTTTTCCTTTATAACCATCAGTAAAAATTGTTTGCATGAATTTACAATCGTTTCATCTGCCCTACGTTTATGAGAGTATAATTATTCTTGAGCTTATGAGCTCTTGCAATATATTCAATTCCATATTTAACGAGTAGATACTTGTTCTCAGCTCTATAGAAAATAGCTTTTCTATCATACAAGTAAGAACTTCCTAAAACAATTCCACATATATCCAAAGGAACTATATCTAACTCAACCTCATCTACAAATGCCGACCCAAAATAAAACTTAAGTTTACAAGTCACTTGTAGCTTTGCTTTATCACATAGCCAACCTAATGGATATGGTTTCTTGTGAGGTGTGGTTAGTAATCCCACCTTCTTTACAATTGCTTCAAAAATTGAATTTACTTGTGAGCCACTATCAAACAAAGTATCAATCTTTTGATGATTGGAAATAACTCGAATATGAAAAAGCTCATGTCTTTTTCTCTCATTTTCTTCATTATCAATAGATTGTGCAGAATTACTAGTAGATGCTTCAGAATTTTAACCTTTTATACCTGTGGTTGCGATTGTTGCTTTATCTCCTGAGTCTGACCCCAAATCCTTTTGAATAGTTGCAACAATTTTCTTCTTCTTTCACTTGAACTTCTTAGGTTTCAGCTTCGGATGCAGAATCCAGCAGTGTTCATCATCATGCGCATCCTTCTTATTGTGAGTGCATGAAGACTTTCTTTTCTATACAGTGTTTGTCTTCCTCTCTTTCCATTTCTGTTTTCTTTTCTCCTTATTTTTGCTTTCAGTGGGTTTGGATGATCCCCCAACTTCTAGGTTCCCATTCCTACCTCTAGCTTCGAGATGCGTAGCCTGAACGGATACTTCATCTATACTAGTGGGATTAAACATGAGGATAGTGTGCCTCATGTAGCTGTGTAGACCACCTATATACTTCAATAGAGTCTCAGGTGAGTCTAAAGAAATTCCTAGAATCAAAGCTCTTTTCCTAAATTCTTGGGTGTAACCTTGCACCCTTTTAGTTGTCGAAGAGTTTGCCAGCTCATCATGGCTTGCTGCATGTAGGCTAGTGGATAGAATTGCTTGTTAATTGCATAAAAAAATTCACCCCAGACAGAAAGAATCTTACCATGTTTCTTCATGTCAGCTTGTGTCCTGCCTTCCCACCATACCAAGGCAGTGCCTCCAAGGCGTAGGCTGGCCAGCTGAACCTTACTCTTGTCTGACTCAATGCTCTGCACTCTGCAATAAACATCAATCTGCCTAATCCAATTATTCAGCTTCTTTGCATTCAACTCTCCATCATATATTGGTAAATCAAATTTAACATCTAATTTAATTAAAGATGTCTTCTTTTTATTTTTAGGGCTATTAGGAGGCGTGAGAAATTTTCCTTCTTTCCCTTTGCCTTTAGAGTGGTCATGGAGGAGAGATTCTTCTACTCCTTTGTCTTGTTTGGAGTTTGATGAATCTTCATCTCTATTTTTTTAAATTCCCTATACATCTCCTCCACCATGGATCTCATGGTCATAAAACTATCCATGAACTGGGGGTCTGATTCCAAGGGATTTTCTTCTGACATTTTCCTCTTAGAATAGACTCTTCCAATTTCCTAGTTAGTTTCAGCCAACTCTCCTTCTCCTAATTTAAGCTTTGATCTAGTTAGCATTCAACAACAAGATCCAACACAAGCTTGTCTAACCTTAGTAAACTATAGCTCTGATACCACTTGATCTGGAATTTATCCAGGACAAAGAATTAAAGGTATTACAGACTCATGTGCATGGATGTGCCTATGTTACTTATGCAACGGATCGAAAAGATTGCTAGAATACATAGACACTGAGGAAATCAGAGAAAACATAACAGTCAAACATGTAAACAAAACAAGTTTAATAAGGAGTTCACCCAATGCTCCTGGGCTATGTCTCCTAGTCCAGCCTTTCAGTGGTGGCCTCTCTATTATGTTTTTCAAGCAAAGTTTTTACAACAGTGAGCTTGATGCGAGACTCACTAAATAGAATGAAGTCAGTAGGAATGGAGTGCACAGACTCTTCTTACTGAAACTCGACCTCCAAGGGTCACAGTAGTATGACAGGCTTATGCTGAGGAGTTTGCTTGAACCTCTCAAGCCTTCAATGGAGTACACAGACTCTTTGACTCTCTCTGGCTCTGTCTGGCTCGATGTTGCCTTCAGGTCAGCTCAAATTCTACTCTTTGTTCTCTGCTATTAGCTTCCTGCGTCTAGCTAACTCTTGTATGACTCTCTGTGTGTTTTTTCTGTTTCTGTCAAGTCACGGCTTTAAAGCCAGTCTATTCTTTTAACTGTTCGTTTCTGCTTCCCGGCCTTCTGGTTTCCTTACCTCTGTCCGTTCGAATTCCTCTACTCTGCGTCATCATCACTAGGTAACGCCTCGCAGGGAGGTGGCCACCTGTTTCCCAACAAACTGGGTGTCAGATTCCTTGAATCATTTTTGAATGGATGTTAATTCTATTTACTTCAAGATCGCCCGCGAATCATGAATCACTTGCCAACTCATCATCCACGTCGGACTTCAAATCTCCTGTCATCTTGATTTTTGACCTGTCAAATCTGGTCAGTCATCAAGATGTATCTCCGCCGTTGATCTGGGCGCTCCAGATCCTACGCTCATCCTTCATATCGGGCGGACAAGTTGCACGATGTTTACCCGTCCGCTGCGGGTGGTTTTCTCTCCCATTCACTGGACACGTGTCGCTTGATGTGTGGCATTAGGCGAGACTTAGTCAAAACTGCTTATCACCTCGAGGCCTTCTGATATCACGCCGGTTTGTGGAATCCTGCGCTACGGAATCGAATGTGCTACTTTTCTGAATTTTACAGCGATTTTGAGTCCAGGCGCTTCAGGGCTTTCCTTCACTGAGGGGGACGCCCTGCGTATCAGAAACCACCCCCGTTTCTTGATTTGGCCTCCAGTTTTGCCAGTTTGCCCCAATGTGTGTTACCATGGGCCAACGGTCTGCGCGCTCAACCGAGGGTCCTCGTTGCTCCGCTCTGGCCACAATTGCAACTGTTACGAGGATTCCTTCTGATAGCTTTGATTTTTCTAGGACTTGAATCTTTTAGCATAATTTGAAATAGTCATGAAAACTTAGAGAGTGTTCTAGGATCCAATTCGAATCAATTTGTGCCACATAACTCTATGAACTTTATTAGAGATAGAGGGGGAGGTTGTCAGCGTCATCACCTTGCACTTAATGCTTGAAACCTTGTCGGCTTCGGCAAATTAGGATAACACTTTCCAGAAATAGAATTTTCTATTGAACCTTGTTGATTGTTTCTTTTACTCTGAGTTTATGTGGATCGAGTTTGGTGATTTTCTTTTAATTTCCCCGGGGGTTCACTATGTCCTATGCCTTGGGGTTTCCTGTTGAGTGGGTGCTTTTTCTTAGAGGGTGCCTTCTAGGCCTGTGGTGTGTTGGTATTTATTTTTGTGGTCGAATAGGCTATCTCAATTTCCCTACATCTTTTGGCCTTACTTCCGTCTCAACATGTTTAGCCTTATTCTCTTTAGTTTGAACTTATTGGGGGTAAGTTAACACACCTGACTTCATTCCTATTGGTTCAAAATGCCCTGACAATGCATGCATAGCTGAAAGGGAGGCTGTTATGCTTCTTAACCTGCAAAGCAATACCGAACAGAGAATATGCGAGAAAAATACCCAGAACACAGAATATGCGAAGAAAATATACCCAGAACATAGAATAGCAATGATTTTATTACTCAGAGAGAAATGTTCACAGGCCTCTTCGAGGGGGCAACCTCCAATAGAGCAGAGCTCGATTACAAAAAAATACACGATCCTCCTCGCAGGGAGTCTCTATCCTTTATATATGACTCATACATGCAACACCACGGGTCAATACCGTGGGTTTTATTAATACCATATATCTAATACTACCGCCCATTTACCCATTTGTAACTAACTGTGGTCCCTTCATTAAT
>APFE030273070.1:83408-115539 GCA_000404065.3 Pinus taeda | reverse complement strand
AGGGTCTAATTGGGGCCTCAACTGGGTGGTCTCCCCTTATGTTGATGGAGAACACTTTTTCTTATCAACATCTACATATGCATGTACCTCAACAAATACTTATTGAAATTCTCATTCAACCTCTGTAATATCAAAAACAATATCTTCATTTTCTTTGATCCCCTCTTATAGTGTAGCAAAAGGTTCAACTATTCTAATGGTTACATGTATGTTTTCTATTCCTCTTTATATTGGTCCATTGTCACTTTCATCTCCATCATACTTAGGCTTTACAATCTACTCCTCAAGAAATGCTAATTTCATAATCAAATTCCACTACCACTACTATGTTCTCCTAACATTATACCACAGCTGCAAACACAACTTCAATTTAATCATTGAGATAAATATATACAAAGTGGGCTTTATTTTCTTCATTGTGCTTCTTCTCTTCATCTAATATAAAGTCATATTTTTTGTTTACAATTTCTTCAACGAATTTCTCTACAATGTTTAAGACATCTATAGTGTCCACGTCCTCTTTGCATAGAGTTATATTTTTATTTTACAATTTCTTCAACAAACTACTCTATATTGCTTAAGACACATGTATTATTTATATTCTTCTATATCAACAAGTTTTTGACCTATTCAACATGTTTTCCAATTATTTTTTTCATGTCAATGTTTTCTTGTTTTTCTGTAACAATGGTTACTTCATCAACTACTTCTACGATATATTATTTCAAAGAATACTATTACAATTTAGGAACCTTTTATGAATATTTATTGTCTGACTTGTCTGATGCCTTCGAAAACTCTTTTATAACCATATTTTTATTTAATTATATTGATATAAAATTGATGTTTAGCCACTTTCCAAGCCATGACAACCTCTTCTATAGGCATATTCCAAAACATTACTTGCATCATCAATTCCATGCTACACCCATAAGTCGCAAATGTTGTAAAAATAAACATTCAACTTATCTGTGTTTTCTTAACACAATTACAAAACTCATATCTATACATGGAGAATTGGTCGCAATGCTTTTTGTTCCAAAATATGGCCAAAAATCAGTGGATGTTGAGTTCAAAAGCATGTAAATGTGTGTTGAAGTAGAAGGCCACCCAAGAGTCATTGGTAAATATCGTAATTAGGGAATTTGCCACTTTGGAACCCCAACATGGACGCTTCTTTCTCAAATATCCATGGAAACTATATGGAAAGGTTCGAATCATGACCAATGCAACCTACTATGAGAAACCCTTAGATGAATGGTTAAACTTCGCAATTCAACGATTGTTTGAAATTCCGATATAATACTATTACATTTCCTTACATTAATTTATCATCATGTAATCATTGGATGATGTCATGTGGTAAGACTTCATTTGTCTAAGAGACAATTTAAAAGCATTATATTGACTTCCGTACACGTTGTTTGTGAACTGGTTGAGAGAGTAAGTACAATGAGAAGAAGTAAAAGTCCTCATTTAACAAGCATCTCATGCTTTGTATGAAAAATTAACTGAACACCTCCTTAAGCTTAATTACAATTTTTTTTACCTTAATGACGCAACTTTATTTTTCAAAAGAATTGGAAAATTTGTTTTATATCCAGTTGTCTATGTTGATGATTTGGTGATTACAAGAAACAATGATAATTATATAACGTCTCTTAAAAAGGTGTTGCATAAGTTTTTTGACATGACAGATTTGGGTTTGTTGCATTATTATTTTGGAATTGAAGTTGATCAACAACCCAAACAAATTTTGATTTCTCAGAAGAGGTATGTTGGACAACTATTAAAAAAAAATTGGACTGTAGGATTGCAACCGTTTTTCTACTCCTATGGAGTAGAATTTGAAACTTACTTCCACTGAAGGAAGTGCATTTGATGATCCAACAAGTACAGACAACTTGTTGGAAGTTTCATTTTTTTAACCACTACTAGACCTAACATTACTTTTGTTGTAGTGATACTTTCTAGGTTCATGCATCTACCAATTGACAATCATTGGAATGCAGCAAAGAGAGTGTTGAAATACTTGTAGGGCTCTGAAAATTTTGGCATCAAATACTCCAAAATTACATATTTCCATCTCACTCCATATTCAGACTCTGACTTTGATAGTGATTAAGAGAATGGGGTCTCTACTTCTGGTTATCTGATGAACCTTGGATCAACAACCACTAGCTGGAGGTCACGCAAGAAATATGTACCTATTGATTCTACCAACAAAGAATAATATGTTGGAGCATCTCAAGCCACAAAATAAATCATTTGGCTTTACAAGATACTTGAAGACTTCCTGGAGAAGATGAAAAATTCAACTCCTTTATTTATCGATAATTCTTCTGCAATTTAGCTGGCCAAGGATCCAAAGTTTCATGATTGAAGCAAGCATATTAACATGAAGTATCACTTGGTTAGAAATTATGTAAAGGCCAAGGTTATTCATTTGACACATTGTCCTACTTCCGAATAGATAGCATACATATTCAACAAAGCACTAGGACAAGAAAAGTTTGAAAAATTCATATTGTTACTTGGCATGTCAGAAGTCCCTTTGGATTAAAGGGGAGAATGTTAACTAATCCTTCATGATATTATAACATTATTATATTATGATTGATATTCTATACCAATTTAGTTTATAGTTTAGCAAAACCACCAGATAGTTATGATCTAGTAACTATTCTCTATTTGTATAAATACTTGATGACTTCACTTAATAAATAGAAATTTATTTTTGGAGTTCAAAGGGATTTTTGCACACTTGATAAATTGGGTTACCATAGTTTCGATCACATAACATGTTATAATTCAAATTGGAAGCCTATATACCCATCCATGTCACCATTTAGAATGTTCCATGACAATCCAAATTTTGATCCAATTAAAACATCGCAGGATGCACAAAGGCATATCATTCTTATAAAATTTCTTTTACAGGATATTGCAAGAATAATGTCATGGATCACTGATCATAACAAAATTTGGATTATTGTTTGAATTTTTTCATTAATCCTTTGTTTTTTTTTTGGATAACAGATGTGTCGTTGAATGAATACTGTATCTAAAAATATCAACTCCACACATTTTGGTGAATAAATTTCATTGAAGATCACTAACTCTATTCAGGTAGAAGCAGTGGTGGAGAAGAAAAACACGGATTGCTCGGTTTGGTGTGTAATAGGTGCGAGGATCCCGACTAGGAGGCACAAGATATCCAACCCAAATTCAATAATGAAAATATCTAATGGATCTTGAAACAATTTAGTTGGTTCAATTTCCATAAAACTATGACTCAAGGACACCCACATTTATCTTTGAAGAATGGTCATCTGATAAATATGAAATTTGTAATCTAATTTTCTTTTGTACTATGAATTAGACTCAAGAGATACAAGTCATTGTAATCTTGTGACAACATAAACGAGATGGTACCATGAAGTTTATCATTGATTCATTTCATAGCCAAAGAAAATAGTGTGATTTTGTTTATACCATGCATTGCACATAGCACTCATTTTTCAAATCCATGCCTTGCACTTCGTTGAGCTTAATCTTACACATTCATAATATCATGCCTTTTGTTAAATATAATAATGTTTTTGCAAGATTTTGTGGATTGATGGTGTGTTTTAATTTTTTTTTATGGATTTTGTAGATGATATTCCATGGAAAAAATTTATGCGTGGGATCCACCACAAACACCACACAAATTTGGTTGATCCTCTAGTTGTTCATCAAACTAGGCACAACCATGTAGGAGAAAAACAACGATCAAAATCGGTCCAATGATCATGAAACCAAAGAGAATTAAGGAATGAGGAGATTGAATGGTGTCAAGGGAAAAAAGATAAAAATCCTTTAGAGAGCTTGATGTGTCAACAAATGATTACACCTCTATGAGAATTAGAAATTAATCCAATTATCTAGAGGCAAAGTGTGACAGTTAGAGAGGAAGCTCAATCACTAGTGAAGGGGAGGGGGCTCTAGAAATTATTTAAAGGTTGAATTCGAAACTACATTGGGGAGTTGAATCCACTACTAGGCGAACCCTATTACTATTTTTCATGCTTCATAAATTTACAGTTTGACAAGAGGGGGGAAATGATGTAAACTAGTAGAATCAAAATGATACTTTTGTCTTTCATTTATTATTTTTTGTACTATTTTAGCTCGAGAGGGAGACGTCGAATCGATAGAGCAGTTGAAAAAGTTGTAAATAAGAATCAATGAGAAAATAACTTTTGTTTTCTCATCACTTTTGCATGTAAAAGTTAAATTACGATCTCAAGAAATCTTTTTATTCATAATGTTGTGTAATTGATATTGTCCAATGGGTGATTTTGTGCTATCATAGATCAATTCATTTGCAGATTGATTATTCGATAGCCATTGTGCTTTCATGGTTTGTACATTTTGAACTATTATTTTTTCTTTTAAACTTTTTACTTTTGTGTGTTTAATGGAAAAGTTATGCAATGTTTCATTCTTGAATTGACAACTGATACACTAATGTAACCTCTAGTCAATTCTATTTGTGACAACTATCGGTTATTTGAATGAAATAATTGCATCTCATTTGGTGATGAACATAAATCAAACTACTTCCTTTTTGGTTTATCATCTCATCAGTTTCCTGGAACCTACATGGTTTTACTACTCACTACCAACAAGAACTATTTATGTGACAGTGAGATTATTGAATGCTCTTAAACTTCCCCCATGTTTTTGCACTCATTACAACTTTGATGAACGATAACTATTTCCTTTCACCAATTCTTCTCTCAAACATCCCCATTTCATTCTTTGTACTTCCATTTAGCAAATTGATCTTAAATCTTTATTTATATCATTAAAAAAAACCTAACAAATAATTGTATATTTTTGTAAATAAGTATCTGTTTTTATCATTAGTAACATTTGATATTTTACATAATTTGCAATTTTTATTTTGTATGATTTAAAATTTATTTACACTTTACTTATTACAACTAGCATCTTAATGTTATAGATAAATTGGTAGTCCTAAATATAGTAGTATTATATGACTTAGTGTAGTAGCATTAGTTTAATTTAAAATTGTAAATGTATATAGTATAATATTAATGTGAAAGTGTTATATTTGAGTAAGGACATTTTTCTAGGGGACTAATATTCAATTTTTGATATTAGGTATCATATTACAATATAATATTAATATACAAATTTTAGTATAGTAGTAGAGTTGTATTATTAATATGATATTGTTTTAAACTATTCTATAATGATATTAGTATAATAATTTAGAATTAGTAAAGTAGTGTGATAGCTATGGTTTATATTCAATTATAGTATTAGTAATAACATGGTTTGATATAGATTTAATATTAGATTTATATTAACATCTAGATAACCTTAACATAGTTTTACATTACGATTAACAACTAGTATTACCCTAACATATTTTCATAGTGATAACATTAATATTTATTTAAGGTAATATATTAGGGTTAGGTTTGAATAATTATAATCTTAGAATAGGATAACTTTTAGGTTAGTTTTAGGTGATAGGGTAACCGAACCCATAACCATTCGAAGCCATCAGCTTCAACGAAAAAGGGTCTAATTGGCGCCCCGACTGGGTGGTATCCCCTTATGTTGATGGAGGACATTTTTTCCCATAAACATCTACATATGCATGTACCTCAACTAATACTTATTGAAATTTTCTTTCAACCTCTACAATATCAAAAACAATATCTTCGTTTTCTTTCATCCCCTCTCACAGTGTAGCAAAAGGTTCAACTATTCTAATGGTTACATTTATCGTTTCTATTCCTTTTTATATTGGTCCATTGCCATTTCCATCTCCATCAAACTTAGGCTTTACAATCTACACCTCAAGAAATGCTAATTTCATAATCAAATTCCACTACCACTACTATGTTCTCCTTACATTATACCACCGGTGCAAACACAACTTCAATTCAATCATTGAGATAAATATATACAAAGCGGGATTTATTTTCTTCAATGTGCTTATGATGACAAGCTGGCCGCTAGCCTGCAAACCAGGATCGTTTCTCCTCACTCATGCAAGTAATGCATGCGCCTCATATCAACAACCTCACTCAAATTCCCCATCCTATCAGAATACAATTTAAACATTCCATTCAGGATTCGGTCCATGGCTTTACTGCACCCTTCAATCTTTAACAATCTGAACTCATTCAAAAATAGCGCAATTCTTATTCTTCAGTTCACCAAAATCCGCCTTATTTGTCCACCCACGGTCGCCTCAACTTCTAACTCGCGGTGTCTTTAAGGGCCTTTCCAAATGTGCGTTTCAATGAAAGGTAACTGTGGCCAGTACTTATGGTTCGAATCCGGCCATCAACCATACATTACCAACCACGCAGCACTCAATAACATGCAGGCATAAGGGATAAAGATTGCGCACCCGTCGTTGCTTTCAACCTTCCTCGCGCTCCGGTTTTTCCACGCGCATAGGCAGCTTATAATCGGTCGAAATAATGACATGCGCTGTCCATATAAAGTAATACACAGCTCTATATGGTATTATCTGCGCTCACCACTGAGATTAATACTTTGTTATGGATATATAATGTGTCAATTGCGCCAGTGCAGGTTTAATACTTCAAACCCATCAATTGGTAAACAATGTCAACGCGCGGAACTTCCCGGTGAATCAACCCATAGATACGGCTTTGTGCCTAGGCTTCACACTCAGAATTGTTAATCTTTTAAATCAGAATTGTTAATCTTTTAACGCAGACCTCACACTCAAGCTTGCTCGAAACTATAGGAAATTCTTACTTAGATGCCCACGTGAATACTAGAGTGCCACAACTAACACTAGACACAGCCCACGCATATATTGGAAAAAAAATACCATTCAATGCATTGATAAACAGTTCAAATAAACTGTTGGATACACATATCTGATTTAAGAGGTAATCGATAATCCATGAGGGCGTGGGAAGAAAAATATAACCATAATACTTTTGGCACGCTTCCTCCCTCTCTCCATCTGATGAGAGGTCAGCTACTTCCTTTATTTATAATTAAAGGATACATAAGGAAAGATCTTTTCCTTTTCTCCTAGAAAAAGCAAGCTTTTTTCCTTTTTTACATAACGATTTAAAGCTGGAAGCTTTTTCCCATCCTTATCCTAATTTTAACTGGAAACATAGACATTCTTATCCCAATTTTATCCTTTTATTTAGGAAAAGAATATTTACACAATTTTATTTTTTTTACTTTCCTATTTTTAACTGAGAAAA
Organism: Pinus taeda; assembly: GCA_000404065.3. Taxonomy (NCBI): domain Eukaryota; kingdom Viridiplantae; phylum Streptophyta; class Pinopsida; order Pinales; family Pinaceae; genus Pinus; species Pinus taeda. The sequence goes on along the minus strand of APFE030273070.1, from coordinate 108,256 downwards.
AACATATTTTTAACTGGAAAAAAAAAAACATAGAAAGTGCACGCTTTTCTCTGAGTCGCCTGCTCCTGCATCAGACTCCCAAGTTTGAAAATGATCATGATCTCCTGATCATGTGGTTTGTGGTTGTGATCTTCCTGGATGCCATACTTTGTTTTGCAATCGTCCAAATGCTTTATTCCTTTGCTGCCGCTGCATTTCTGTTGTCCTTTCCTCCATCTTCTTCTTTCTGTCAATCAGGTTCAAGTTCGGATTGATCTTGCTTGCTGCTATTTCTATTTTCCTCCAATTTGATTGCTGCATCATCAGCTGCCATATTTCTTCAATTTCTATGTCCAGCTTGCTGTTGTTGTTCCCAATTTTTGTTAATTCAGCTACCGCCATAGATGTTGCTACCTCCCAAACTTCCTGTCCCTCTGCAACATACTTTGGCTCATCACCTGTAAACACAATCAAATTGTTAGCATTAAAATCACAAGACCCCCTGGTCTTATTTGTCGATTCAGTCACCAACTTTTCTCTCTGCAAATTCAAGTCTTTTTCCGGACTCAAAAAAATTTCATTGGCTTTCTCCTCAGCTTTCTCTGGCAATAATTCAACATGCTGATTTGTATTCACCAGGAGACAGTGAGCTAGTCTCGCCTTCTTACCATGTTCTGCTTCCATGGCAATTTTCTGTACTTGTTCACTGTATTGAACTTTTCCATCTGCTGCATTTTCCCTGTCATATCCTGGATTCTCCAACTAGTATTCCAGCAGTGCAATTTCTTCGTAGCATTGTTGAAGTGTCACATCATCATTTACAGTCCCATTTATCTTGGCATCCTCTTTCTTATGTCCTCTACTGTGGCTTTTTCCTGAACCTCTGCTATGACTATTAGTAGTCATCTTCTTCTCGTTCTTTCTTCACGAGCTCCTTTGCAACAAGCCTCTGCAACAGCTAATCCTCCTAGCTGCAATCTTACCTCACTAAGCTCTCCTCAATTAGTCTTTTGGTAAGCATGGGTCCTCCGTCTGAAACCTCTTCCTGAGCAACACCTTTGCTCCCTCTAGGCTTCTGCAATCTCCCACTCTCTCGTGAGAACACTTCAGTTGTCCTCTCTATCCAGCCTTTAGCTGAATGCCAGGTTCACTGCCACCTTCTCTGCAACCATAAACTTCGCTTACAAATTCCAAATCAAAAAAACAATATCACCTTTAAGATCTTGCCCAATATTGTCTTCTTTCCACTGTTGCAATCCTGTTCACTTGTGCATGCTGCATATCAGATCTTCAACAAAACTTTCCTCAGTTTTTCAAAAAAAAACATACTTAAAAAAATAAACTTCTTCAAGAAAATATTCCGGCTCTGATACCACTTGATGATAGGCTGGCCGCTAGCCTGCAAACTAGGATCTTTTCTCCTCACTCATGCAAGTAATGCATGCGCCTCAGATCAACAACCTCAGTCAAATTCCCCATCCTATCAGAATACAATTTAAACATTCCATTCAGGATTCGGTCCATGGCTTTACTGCACCCTTCAATCTTTAACAATCTGAACTCATTCAAAAATAGCGCAATTCTTATTCTTCGGTTCACCAAAATCTACCTTATTTGTCCGCCCACGGTCGCCTCAACTTCTAACTCGCGGTGTCTTTAAGGGCCTTTCCAAATGTGCGTTTCAATGAAAGGTAACTGTGGCCAGTACTTATGGTTCGAATCCGGCCATCAACCATACATTACCAACCACGCAGCACTCAATAACATGCAGGCATAAGGGATAAAGATTGCGCACCCGTCGCTGCTTTCAACCTTCCTCGTGCTCTGGTTTTTCCACGTGCACAGGCAGCTTATAATCGGTCCAAATCATGACATGCGCTGTCCATATAAAGCAATACACAGCTCTATATGGTATTATCTGCACTCACCACTGAGATTAATACTCTGTTATGGATATATAATGTGTCAATTGCACCACTGCAGGTTTAATACTTCAAACCCATCAATTGGTAATCAATGTCAACGCGCGGAACTTCCCGGTGAATCAACCCATAGATACGGCTTTGTGCCTAGGCTTCACACTCAGAATTGTTAATCTTTTAAATCAGAATTGTTAATCTTTTAACGCAGACCTCACACTCAAGCTTGCTCGAAACTATAGGAAATTCTTACTTAGATGCCCACGTGAATACTAGAGTGCCACAACTAACACTAGACACAGCCCACGCATATATTGGAAAAAAATACCATTCAACGCATTGATAAACAGTTCAAATAAACTGTTGGATACACATATCTGATTTAAGAGGGAATCGATAATCCATGAGGGCGTGGGAAGAAAAATATAACCATAATACTTTTGGCACGCTTCCTCCCTCTCTCCATCTGATGAGAGGTCAACTGCCTCCTTTATTTATAATTAAAGGATACATAAGGAAAGATCTTTTCCTTTTCTCCTGGAAAAAACAAGATTTTTTCCTTTTTTACATAACGATTTAAAGCTGGAAGCTTTTTCCCATCCTTATCCTAATTTTAACTGGAAAGATAGAAATTCTTATCCCAATTTTATCCTTTTATTTAGGAAAAGAATATTTACATAATCTTATTTTTTTTACTTTCCTATTTTTAACTGAGAAAAAACATATTTTTAACTGGAAAAAAAAAACATAGAAAGTGCAGGCTTTTCTCTGAGTCGCCTACTCCTGCATCAGCTTATTTTCTTCATCTAGTATAAAGTCATTTTTTTTGTTTACAATTTCTTCAACAAATTTCTCTACAATGTTTAAGACATCTGTAGTGTCCATGTCTTCTTTGTATAGAGTTATATTTTCCTTTTACAATTTCTTCAACAAACTGCTCTATATTGGTTAAGGCACATGTATTATTTATATTCTTCTATATCAACAATTTGTTGACCTCTTCAATATCCTTTCCAATTATTTTTGTCATGCTATTTTTTTCTAGTTTTTCTTTCACAATGGTTACTTCATCAGCTACTTCTACGATATATTATTTCGAAGAATACTATTACAATTTGGGAAATTTCTATAAATATTTTTTGTTTGGCCTGTCTGATTCCTTCGCAAACTCTTTGATAACCAAATTTTTATTTAATTATATTGATAAAAAATTGATGTTTATCCACTTGTGAGGCCATGAAAACCTCTTCTATAGGCACATTCCAAAACATTACTTGCATCTTCAGTTCCATGCTGCCCCCATAAATCATAAATGTTGTAAAAAAAAACATTCAATTTATCTGTGTTTTCTTAACACAATTACAAAACTCGTATCTATACTTGCAGAATTGATCATAATGCTTTTTGATCCAAAATATAGCCAAAAATTAGTGGATGTTGAGGTTTCAAAAGCATGTAAATGTGTGCTGATGTAGAAAGCCACCGAAGAGTCATTGGTAAATATCGTAATTGGTGAATTCGCCACTTGGGAAGCACAACATGGACACTTCTTTCTCAGATATCCATGGAAACTATATGGAAAGGTTCGAGGCATGACCAACACAACCTACTATGATAAAGCCCTATATGGATGGTTAAACTTTGCAATTCAATTATTGGTTGAAATTCTGATATAATACTATTACATTTCCATACATTAATTTATTATTGTGTCGTCATTGGATGATGTCATGTGGTAAGACTTCATTTGTCTAAGGGAAAATTTAACAGCAGTGTATTGACCTCCATACACGTTGTTCGTGAACTGGATAAGAGAGTAACAACAATCAGAAGAAGTAAAAGTACCCATTTAACAAACATCTTATGCTTTGCATGAAAAATTAACTAAACACCTCCTTAAGCTTAGTTACAATTTTTTTTACCTAAATGATGCAACTTTATTTTTCAAAAGAATTGGAAAATTTGTCGTATATCCAATTGTCTATGTTGATGATTTGGTGATTATAGGAAACATTGATAACTATATAACATCTCTTAAAAAGGAGTTGCGTAAATTTTTTGACATGACATATTTGGGTCTGTTACATTATTATTATGGAATTGAAGTTGATCAACAACCCAAACAAATTTTGATTTCTCAGAAGAGGTATGTTGGACAACTATTAAAAAAATTGGACTCTAGGATTGCAATGGTTTTTCTGCTCATATGGAGTAGAATTTTAAACATACTTCCATTGAAGGAAGTACATTTGACGATCCAACAAAGTACAGACAACTTGTTGGAAGTTTCATTTTTTTAACCACTACTAGACCTGCCATTACTTTTGTTGTAGGGATACTTTCTAGGTTCATGCATCTACTATGTGACAGTCTTTGGAATGCAAAAAAGAGGGCATAAAAATACTTGTAGGGCTCTCAAAAGTTTGGCATGAAATACTCCAAAGTTAAAGATTTCCAGCTCACTCCATATTCAGACTCTGACCTTGAGGGTGATAAAGAGAATGGGGTCTCTACTTCTAGTTATCTGATGACCCTTGGATGAGCAACCACTAGCTAGAGGTCACACAAGTGATCTGTACCTATTGATTCTACCAATGAATAAGAATACGTTGGAGCATCTAAAGACACAAAATAAATCATTTGACTTTACAAGATACTTGAAGATTTCCTGGAGAAGATGAAAAATTCAACTCCTTTATTTGTCGATAATCCTTTTGCAATTTGGTTGGCCAAGAATTCAAAGTTTCACGATTGAAGCAAGCATATTAACATGAAGTATCACCTGATTAGACATTATCTAGAGGCCAATGTTATTCATTTGACACATTGTTCTACTTTCGAACAGATAGCAGACATATTCACCAAAGCACTGGGACAAGAAAAGTTTTAAAAATTCATAATGTTACTTGGCATGTCAGAAGTCCCTTTGGATTAAAGGGGGGAATGTTAACTAATCCTTCAGGATATTGTAACATTATTATATTATAATTGATATTTTAGACCAATTTTGTTTATAGTTAGCAAAACCAGCAGATAGTTATGATCTCATAACTATTCTCTATTTGTATAAATACTTGATGACTTCACTTAATAAATAGCAATTTATTTATCGAGTTCAATGGGCTTGTAGGACACTTAGTAAATTGGGTTACCATGGTTTCGATCACCTGATATGCTATAAGTCAAATTGGAAGCCTATATACCTGTCCATGTCACCCTTTAGAATATGCCATGACAATTCAGATTTTGATCCAATCAAAAAATCATAGGATACACAAAGTCATATCATTGCTATAAATTTCCTTTTACAGGATATTGCAAGAATAATATCATGGATCACTAATCATAACAAAATTTGGATTATTGTTTGAATTTTGTCTTTAATCCTTTGTCTTTTTTTTTTGGATAGCAGATATGTCATTGAATGAATACTATATCTAAAAAAATCAACTCCACACATTTTGGTGAATAAATTTCATTGAATATCACTGACTCTATTCAGGTAGAACCAATGGTGGAGAAGTAAAACATAGATTTCTTAGTTGGGTGTGTTACAAGTGCTAGGATCCAGACTAGGAGGCACAAGATATCTAACCCAATTCAATTATGAAAATATCTAATGGATCTTCAAATGATTTCGTTGGTTCAATTTCCTTAAAACTATGACTCAAGAACACCCACATTTATGTGTCAAGCATGCTCGTCTGATCAATATGAAATTTCGAATCTAAATTTCTTCCATACTACAAACTAGACTCAAGAGATACAAATCATTGTAATGAGATGGACATCCCATGAAGTTTATAATTAATTCAATTAATAGCCAAGAAAAAAGAATGTGATTTTGTTGATACCATGCATTGCATACAACCCTCATTTTTCAAATCCATGCCTCGCAATTCGTTGAGCGAAATCTTACACAGTCATAATATCACGACTTTTGTTAAATATAATAATGTTTTTGCAAGATTTTGGGGACTGATGGTGCGTTTTAAGGTTTTTCATGGATTTGGTAGATGAGATTCCATGGAAAATATTTATGCGAGGGATCCACCACAAACACCACACAAATGTGTTTGATCCTCTAGTTGTTCATCAAACTAGACATAACAACGTAGGAGATTAACAACGATCAAAATTGGTCCAATGATCATGAAACCAAAGAGAATTAAGGAACAATAAGATAGCATGGTGTGAAGGGAAAAAGGACAAAAATTGTTTAGAAATTTTGATGTGTCAACAAGTGATTACACCTCTACGAGAATTAGAAATCAATCCAATTATCTAGAGGCAAAGTGTGACAATTAGAGAGGAAGCTCAATCACCAGTGAAGGGCAGGGGGTTCTAGAAATTATTTAAAGGTCAAATTCAAAACTACATTGGGGGGTCAAATCCACTACTAGGAAAACCCTATTACTATTCTTCATGCTTCATAAATTTACATATTTAAAAGAGGGGGAAAATGATGTAAACTAGCAGAATCAAAATCATACTTTTGTCTTTCATTTCTTATTTTTTGTATTATTTTAGCTTGAGAGGGAGAACTTGAATCGATAGAGCAACTGAAAAAATTGTAAATAGGAATCAATGAGAAAAGAAATTTTGTTTTCTCAGCACTTTTGCATGTAAAAGTTAAATTATGATCTCAAGAAATCTTTTTATTCATAATGTTGTGTAATTAATATTGTCCAATGGGTGATTTAGCACTATCGTGGATAAGTTCATTTGTAGATTGATTATTCGACAGCCATTTTGCTTTCATGGTTTGTGCATTTTGACATGTTATTTTTTCTTTCAAACTTTGTACTTGTATGTGTTTAATGGAAAAGTTATGCAATGTTTCATTCTTGAATTGACAATTGATACACTAATGTAACCTCTAGTCAATTCTATTTGCGACAACTGTCAATTCTTTGAATGAAATAATTGCATCTCATTTGATGATGAACATAAATCAAACTACTACCTTTTTGGTTTATCATCTCATCAGTTTCCTTGAACCTACATGGTTTTATTATTCACTAACAACAAGAACTATTTATGTGACAGTGAGATTATTGAATGCTCTGGAACCTCCCTAGTGTTTTTGCACTCATTACAATTTTGATGAATGAGAACTATTTCCTTTCATCAAAGCTTCTCTCAAACATCCCCTTTTCATTCTTTGTACTTCCATTTTGCAACTTGACCTTAAGTCTTTATTTATATCATTAAAAAAAATCTAACAAAACTAATTGTATATTTTTGTAAATAAATATGTGTTTTTATCATTAGTAACATTTGATATTTTACATAATTTTCAATTTTTATTTTGTATGATTTAACATTTAATTACACTTTACTTATTACAACTAACAACTTCATGTTCTAGATAAATTGATAATCCTAAATATAGTAGTATTATATGACTTAGTGTAGTAGCATTAGTTTAATTTAAAATTGTAAATGTATATAGTATAATATTAACGTGAAAGTGTTATATTTGAGTAAGGACATTTTTTTAGGGGACTAACATTCAATTTTTGATATTAGGTATCATATTACAATATAATATTAATGTACAAATATTTAGTATAGTTGTAGAGTTCTATTATTAATATGATATTGTTTTATATTATTCTTAATAATATTAGTATAATAATTTAGAATTAGTAAAGTAGTGTGATAGTTATGGTTTATATTTGATTATAGTATTAGTAATAACATGGTTTGGTATAGATTTAATATTAGATGTATATTAACATCCAGATAACCTTAACATATTTTTACGTTACTATTAATAGCTAGTTTTAACCTAACATATTTTCATAGTGATAACATTAATATTTCTTTAAGGTAATATATTACGGTTAGGTTTGAATAATTATAAGCTTAGGCTAGGATAACTTGTAGGTTAGTCTTAGGTGACAGGGTAATCGAACCCATAACCATTCGGAACCACCAGCTTCAATGAAAAAGGGTCTAATTGGGGCCCCGACTGGGTGGTCTCCCCTTATGTTGATGGAGGACATTTTTTCCCATCAACATCTACATATGCATGTACCATAACTAACACTTATTGAAATTTTCTTTCAACCTCTGCAATATCGAAAACAATATCTTCGTTTTCTTTCATCCCCTCTTAGAGTGTAGCAAAAGGTTAAACTATTCTAATGGTTACATTTATCTTTTCTATTCCTTTTTATATTGGTCAATTGTCACTTTCATCTCCATCAAACTTAGGCTTTACAATCTACTCCTCAAGAAATGCTATTTTCATAATCAAATTCCACTACTACTACGATGTTGTCCTTACATTATAACACTAGTGTGAACACGACTTCAATTCAATCATTGAGATAAATATATACAAAGTGTGCTTTATTTTCTTCATTTTGCTTCTTCTTTTCATCTACTATAAGGTCATATTTTTTGTTTACAATTTCTTCAACAAATTTCTCTACAATGTTTAATACATCTGTAGTGTCCATGTCTTCTTTGTATAGAGTTATATTTTCCTTTTACAATTTCTTCAACAAACTGCTCTATATTGGTTAAGACACATGTATTATTTATATTCTTCTATATCAACAAGTTGTTGACGTCTTCAACATCCTTTCCAATTATTTTTGTCATATCAATTTTTTCTAGTTTTTCTGCTACAATGGTTACTTCATCATCTACTTCTACGATATATTATTTTGAAGGATACTATTACAATTTGGGAATTTTTTATAAATATTTGTTGTTTGACTTGTCTGATGTCTTTGCAAACTCTTTTATAACCAAATATTTATTTAATTATATTCATAAAAAAATGATGTTTAGCCGCTTTCCAGGCCATGACAACCTCTTCTATAGGCGTATTCCAAAACATTACTTGCATCATCAATTCCATGCTGCCCCCATAAGTCGCAAATGTTGTAAAAATAAACATTTAATTTATCTTTGTTTTCTTAACATAGTTACAAAACTCGTATCTATACCTGCATAATTGGTCGCAATGCTTTTTGATCCAAAATATGCCCAAAAATCAGTGGATGTTGAGGTCTCAAAAGCATGTAAATGTGTACTGATGTAGAAATCCACCAAAGAGTCATTGGTAAATATCGTAATTGGCAAATTTTCCACTTGGGAACCACAACATGGACTCTTGTTTCTTAGATATCCATGGAAACTATATGGAAAGTTTCGAAGCATGAACAACACAACCTACTATGAGAAAGCCCTATATGGATGGTTAAACTCTACAATTCAATTATTGGTTGAAATTTCGATATAATACTATTACATTTCTATACATTAATTTATTATCATGTAATCATTGGATGATATCATGTGGTAAGACTTCATTTTTCTAAGATAAAGTTTAAAACCAGTGTATTGACTTCCATACACATTGTTTTTGAACTAGCTGAGAGCGTAAGAACAATCAAAAGAAGTAAAAGTCCCCATTGAACAAGCATCTTGTACTTTGTATGAAAAATTAACTGAACACCTCCTTAAGCTTAGTTACAATTTTTTTTTTTACCTAAATGATGCAACTTTATCTTTCAAAAGAATTGGAAATTTTGTTGTATATCGAGTTATCTATGTTGATGATTTGGTGATTACAGGAAACAATGATAATTATATAGCATCTCTTAAAAAGGAGTTGCATAAATTTTTTGACATGATATATTTTGGTCCGTTGCATTATTATTTTGGAATTGAAGTTGATCAACAACCCAAAGAAATTTTGATTTCTCAGAATAGGTATGTTGGACAACTATTAAAAAAATGGACTGTAGGATTGCAACCATTTTTCTACTCCTATGGAGTAGAATTTGAAACTTACTTCCACTAAGATAAGTAAATTTGATGATCCAAAAAATTACAGACAACTTGTTGGAAGTTTCATTTTTTAACCACTACTAGACCTGGCATTACTTTTGTTGTAGGGATACTTTCTAGGTTCATGCATCTACTGTGTGATATTCATTGGAATGTAGCAAAGAGAGTGTTTAAATACTTGTAGGGCTCTCAAAATTTGGCATCAAATACTCCAAATTTATAGATTTCCATCTCAATCCATATTCAAACTCTGACTTTGACGGCGATAAAGAGAATGGGGTCTCTACTTCTGGTTATCTAATGAATCTTGGATGATCAAGCACTAGCTAGAGGTCACGCAAGCAATCTGTACCCATTGATTCTACCAACAAAGAAGAATATTTTGGAGCATCTCAAGCCACAAAACAAATCATTTGACTTTACAAGATACTTGAAGACTTGCAGATAAGAAGAGAAAATTCAACTGCTTTATTTGTCGATAATTATTCTATAATTTAGCTGTCCAATAATCCAAATTTTCATGATTGAAACAAGCATATTAACATGAAGTATCACTTGATTAGGCATTACGTAGAGGCCAAGGTTATTCATTTGACACATTTTCCTACTTCCGAACAGATAACAGACATATTCACCAAAGCACTGAGACAAGAAAAGTTTGAAAAATTCATAATGTTACTTGGCATGTCAGAAGTCCCTTTGGATTAAAGGGGGGAATGTTAACTAATCCTTCAGGATATTGTAACATTATTATATTATAATTGATATTCTAGACCAATTTTGTTTATAGTTAGCAAAACCATCGGATAGTTATGATCTAGTAACTATTCTCTATTTGTATAAATACTTGATGACTTCACTTAATAAATAGAAATTTATTTGTGGAGGTCAATGGGCTTGTAGCACACTTGATAAATTGGGTTACCATAGTTTCGATCATCAGACATGCTATAATTCAAATTCGAAGGCTATATACCCATCCATGTCACCTGTTAAAATACGCCACGACAATCTAGATTTTGATCTAATTAAAACATCACAAGATTCACAAAGGCATATCATTGTCATAAAATTTCTTTTACAAGATATTGCAACAATAATGTCACATATCACTGATCATAACACAGTTTGGATTATTGTTTGAATTTTGTCATTAATCCTTTGTTTTTTTTTTGGATAGAAGATATGTCATTGAATGAATACTGTATAAAAAAAAAATTAACTCCAAACATTTGGGTGAATAAATTTCATTGAAGATCACTAACTCTATTAAGGTATAAACAATGGTGAAGTAAAACACAAATTGCTTGGTTTGGTGTGTTATAGGTGCGAGGATCTCGACTAGGAGGCACAAGATATCCAACCCAAATTCAATTATGAAAATATCTAATGGATCTTGAAACGATTTTGTTGGTTCAATTTTCTTAAAACTATGACTCAAGAACACCCACATTTATCTTTCGAGCATGGTCATCCAATCAATATGAAATTTGGAATCTAAATTTCTTCCATACTGTGAATTAGACTCAAGAGATTCAAATCATCGTAATCTTGTGACAACAAAAATGAGATGGACGTCCCATGAAGTTTATCATTAATTCAATTAATAGCCAAAGAAAAGAGTGTGATTTTGTTTATACCATGCATTACACAGAACACTCATTTTTCAAATCCATGCCTCACAAGCCGTTGAGTTGAATCTTGCATTCATAACATCACGACTTTTGTTAAATATAATAATGTTTTTTCAAGATTTTGGGGATTGATTGTGTGTTTTAATTTTTTGCATGGATTTGGTAGATGAGATTCCATGGAAAAAAAATTATGCATGGGATCGACCACAAACGCCACACAAATGTGGTTGATCCTCTAGTTGTTCATCAAACTATACATAACAACGTGGGAGAACAACAATGATGAAAATTGGTCCAATGATCATGAAACCGAAGAGAATTAAGGAACATGGAGATTGCATGGTGTCAAGGGAAGAAAGATAAAAATTCTTCAAAAATCTTGATGTGTCAACAAATTATTACACCTCTACGAGAATTAGAAATCAATCCAATTATCTAGAGGCAAAGTGTGACAATTAGAGAGGAAGCTCAATCGCCAGTGAAGGGCAGGGGTTCTAGAAATTAATTAAAGGTCAAACTCGAAACTACAATGGGGGGGTCGAATCCACTACTAGGTGAACCCTATTACTATTCTTCATGTCTCATAAATTTACAGATTGAAAAGAGGGGGAAAATGATGTAAACTAGCATAATCAAAATGATATTTTTGTCTTGCATTTCTTATTTTTTGTACTATTTTAGCTTTAGAGGGAGAATTCGAATCGATAGAGCAGCTGAAAAAGTTGTAAATAAGAATCAATGAGAAAAGAACTTTTGTTTTCTCAGCACTTTTGCATGTAAAAGTTAAATTATGATCTCAAGAAACCTTTTTATTCATAATATTGTGTATTTGATATTGTCCAATGGGTGATTTAGCGCTATCATGGATCGGTTCATTTGCAAATTGATTATTCGACAACCATTGTGCTTTCATGTTTTGTACATTTTGACTTGTTATTTTTTATGTTAAACTTTGTACTTTTACGTGTTTAATGGAAAACTTATGCAATGTTTCATTCTTGAATTGACAATTGATACACTAATGTAACCTCTAGTCAATTCTATTTGTGACAACTATGAGTTATTTGAATGAAATAATTGCATCTCATTTGATGAAGAACATAAATAAAACTACTTCCTTTTTGGTTTTTCATCTCATCAGTTTCCTTGAACCTACATGGTTTTTTTTTACTCACTACCAACAAGAACTATTTACATAGCAGTGAGATTATTGAAAGCTCTTGAACTTCCCGAGTGTTTTTGCACTCATTACAACTTTGATGAATGAGAACTATTTCCCTTCATCAAAGCTTCTTTCAAACATCCCATTTTCATTCTTTGTAATTCCATTTTGCAACTTGATCTTAAATCTTTATTTACATCATTAAAAGAAAATCTAACCAAAATAATTGTATATTTTTGTAAATAAATATGTGTTTTTATCATTAGTAACATTTGATATTTTACATAATTTGCAATTTTTATTTTGTATGATTTAACATTCAATTACACTTTACTTATTACAACTAACAACTTAATGTTCTAGGTAAATTGGTAGTCCTAAATATAGTAGTATTATATGACTTAATATAGTAAGTGCTAGTTTAATTTAAAATTGTAAATGTATATAGTATAATATTAATGTGAAAGTGTTATATTTGAGTAAGGACATTTTTCTAGGGGACTAACATTCAACTTTTGATATTAGGTATCATATTACAATATAATATTAATATATGAATATATAGTATAGTAGTAGAGTTGTATTATTAATATGATTACTCTTTTATATATTCTACAATAATATTATACAATAATTTGAATTAGTATAGTCGGATCATTAGTTTATATTTGATTATAGTATTAGTAATAGCATGGTTTCATATAGATTTAATATTAGATGTATATTAACATCCAGATAACCTTAACATATTTTTAAGTTACTTTTAATAGCTAGTATTAACCTAACATATTTTCATAGTGATAACATTAATATTTCTTTAAGGTAATATATTAGGGTTAGGTTTGAATAATTATAAGCTTAGAATAGGATAACTTTTAGGTTAGTCTTAGGTGACACGGTAACCGAATCCATAACCATTCAGAACCACCAGCTTTAATGAAAAAGGGTCTAATTGGGGCTCCGACTGGGTGGTCTCCCCTTATGTCAATAGATGACATTTTTTCCCATCAACATCTACATATGCATGTAACTCAACTAAAACTTATTGAAATTTTCTTTCAACCTCTGTAATATCAAAAACAATATCTTCATTTTCTTTCATCCTCTCTTACAGTGTAGCAAAATGTTCAACTATTCTAATGGTTACATTTTTCTTTTCTATTCATTTTTATATTGGTCCATTGTCACTTTCATCTCCATCATACTTAGGCTTTAAATTCTACTCCTCAAGAAATGCTAATTTCATAATCAAATTCCACTACCACTACTATGTTCTCCTTACTTTATACCAAGGTGCAAACACAACTTCAATTCAATCATTGAGATAAATATATACAAAGTGGGATTTATTTTCTTCATTGGGCTTCTTCTCTTCATCTAGTATAAAGTCATATTTTTTATTTACAATTTCTTCAACAAACTTCTCTACACTGTTTAAGACGTGTAGTGTCCACTTCTTCTTTATATAGAGTTATATTTTCCTTTTACAATTTCTTCAACAAACTGCTCTATATTGGTTAAGGCACATGTATTATTTATATTCTTCTATATCAACAAGTTGTTGACCTCTTCAGCAGCTTTTCCAATTATTTTTGTCATGTCAATTTTTTCTAGTTTTTCTGTTACAATGGTTACTTCATTAGTTACTTCTACTATATATTATTTCGAAGAACACTGCTACAATTTGGGAATTTTTTATAAATATTTGTTGTTTGACTTGTCGGATGCCTTAATAAACTCTTTTATAACCATATTTTTATTTAATTATATTGATAAAAAATTGATGTTTAGCCACTTGCCAGGCCATGAAAACCACTTCCATAGGCGTATTGCAAAACATTACTTGCATCATCAATTCCATGCTGCCCCCATAAGTCGCAAATGCTGTAAAAATAAACCTTCAATTTATCTATGTTTTTTTAACACAATTACAGAATTCGTATCTATACCAGCAGAATTGGTCGCAATGCTTTTTTATCCAAAATATGGCCAAAAATCAGTGGATGTTGAGGTTTTAAAAGCATGTAAATGTGTGCTGAAGTAGAAGGCCACCGAAGAGTCATTGGTAAATATCGTAATTGGGGGATTTGCCACTTGGAAACCACAACATGGACGCTTATTTCTCAGATATCGAGGGAAACTATATGGAAAGGTTCGAAGCATGACCAACACAACCTACTGTGAGAAAGCCCTATATGCATGGTTAAACTCTGCAATTCAAGTATTGGTTGAAATTCAGATATAATACTATTACATTTCTGTACATTAATTTATTATCGTGTAACCATTGGATGATGTCATGTCGTAAGACTTCATTTGACCTCCATACACGCTGTTTGTGAACTGGCTGAGAGAGTAAGAACAATGAGAAGAAGTAAAAGTCCCCATTTAATGATAGGATCGGTAAAGAGCAGTGGTGGAGAAACTACGAAATTCCCTGACAGCTCAGCGGCAGTTTTTCATCGATTATAAGAGATGAGCGATTTCTAAAGGAAAATCCCTTGAGGATTACAAGAAATTTATTGGAAAGATTAATTAGAACAGAAAAATTGCTTGCATCCTCAATCCCATACCTGGAAAAATAGTCTGATTTGATAAAAATGTCATATGGAACTACTATGGAGGAAGGATACAAGCAGCTACCTGAAGAGATCGAGCTGACAAAATGCGTGAAATGACGGAAATAAAACAAATCAGTTGTGCATTTATGGAGGTCCTTCCTCTGGCTAGTTTTGCTGCTCTTCTGATAGAAACAGTGGCAATGTTAGAGAATGTGATTATGGCAGTAGAGGAGCAAGTAAATGAATCCCCACCATCAACATCTCTGACACAGACAACTAGGTGTCGAACTTGAAGTAAATAAGTATTATTGGTCGCTCTAACCATATCAGTATCACAACTACAACAATTCTCACTATAATTGGTACGACTGATATGCTGCATTACCAGTTCGTTTTTCAGGTCTGAAAATTGACGAAAACCAAGACCAAGGTAGAATGAACAAATACATGACAATATTGGGCAAACGATATTCCCCAACAGAGATCCTCTAGCCACGATTGGTTGAAAGCAAACGTTATTTCTTAATTTAATTGTTCATTAATGTTAATTCAGTATCATGAAAAACAGAAATATTGTGCTGCAGCAACTCTAAAGCCTAGCATTTCAAGAAATATTTAAATGATATTTTCCATGAATTTCAGATCTAGTTTAAGCCTATTCAACTTTCCTTCAAAATATATATGCTACTATTTAAAAAAAAGCAGGTAGAAGTGAAAGGAACTCGATAGTTGTGTTGTGCATTAGAATTTTGCATTGCTTACTTGAACAAATCACAAAACCTTAAATAAAATGAAATGGTTACAATCACACAAAAAAAAATTAAATGTATTTTGAAGCGAAATTTTTTATTTTCTAAAATGTGTTAAATGTGCTATTTATTATTATTATTATTATCTTTCATTTTACATGCTCTTTTATTTTTAAAATATGTTAAATGTGTTATTATTTTTATTTTAACATGCTCAGAGTGCGCGAAGAGATGTCCTAATTTCATAATATTTTCAAAATAAAGTAGTAAAATTTCAAAATCCACTAAGTTGTGTTAGTATGGTGATTGGTTGATATTATATTAAGATCAAGAAGATGTACCAAAAATATTGTAATCTCACTTTCAATCATAAAAGAAATATTTGATTTCATTCAAATAATATAATTTTATCAATTTTAGAAGATAGAGTAATTAGAAGTGTAAAAAAATCCACTAAAAAAACTATATTTAACTTTTGAATCGTGAGTCAATGTAATAATTCTTATACCTTTTATAAATATTTCAAAACAGTAATTAGATAAACTATGTGAATATATATGTTAATTAATTATGCCAAGGCATGTTTATTTTGGATTAGGGTTTCTAAAAATTTAATTTTATTGTCGATAATGATTCGGTAGATGGTAGGGATTTAATTTCCATACAATATTCTAGAATATTCTTAGTAGTACATACAAATCAAAGGATAAGATTTATTTTCAAAGTAAAATTATAATTTAGTTAATTACTATAATTTTTTGAATTTTAAAAATTTGAGATGTGTGATGGAATAAGTTTTTTGATGTTTAATATGGATTGATGCCCATTAAAATTTACTAGACATAATGTATTTTCAATGTCAACTTTATATATAGAAACACACTAAATTATTTTGATCTTAAACATAGTAAAATATTTCAATCCTAAAAGGAAAGAGTAATTGAATGTAAATAAAGTTCAACTACTTCTTGATAGAAGTAATAAGATCCCATATATATAATTCATTCCATTCTTAATAAAAAAATTAATATGTTGCATTTTCGAAAAATGCATGTAAGTAATAATTAAATATTTCAATCCATGGAATTAAGTATTATAGACATGTACTTAAAAATTTATTAGTAAAATTAACACTTTAACATAGACAATGTGGTGAATAAGATATTTCAATAAAATATTTCAATTTCAATTAAGTATATATTATATATGGTTAAAAAAAGTATGTATATACCATATACAACAATTGGAAAAAAACAATTTAAATTTTCTTCATTTTTAAGGATTTTTTTTGTCAATTTTTTTTGAGATAAAATGAAGACTTATTAATGTATGTAGTCTACACAATCTATAAATCCAAGCAGATTTTCATAGCATTAAATCCATTTATGCATTTAAAAATTCAATTTAAATAATAATACAAAATTACATATATAACCAATGTATATCCATCTTAACAACAAATATACCAAGAGATGAAAAGGATTAAATCTCCCAAAGTGCAATCATTTTTTTAAGTTTAACATTCTAAAAGAGGTTTGCATCTCAATATATTTGATCAGCCTTTATGCTTGAGTAGCTAATATTGATTTATATTGGTTATAATACATTACAAATTTTTAATTACTTGTTATTTAAATAAAAGCAAACTCATACCCTCCGAGCTAATACTACACCAACCTTCATGTGTAAAATTTTCATAGATTATGTCATTAACTAAAATTCCTTCAAATTTTACATGGGATATGGAGACGTTTTTAAATAATGTTAAATTTAAAAATAATAAATAGTATTTTATTAACAAATTAAAAATACTAAAGTAAAAAATAATTCTAAGTTATAAGTTATAAATAAAGTACTTTAACTCCCACTTTAATTTACATCAACTTTATAAAGAGAGATAAAGTGATTAACAAAAAAATGTTTTTTAGTAGGAAGGAGATATTTAATACTTTCACTACTCAATATGGATTTGCACATACCATGTAAAATTAATATTATTTTCTTACGTGTATTCTTTTTATGTTTACTATTTAGTAAGAAAGAGATATTTCAATTCTTCAATTACTTACCATGGAAGAAACATTTTGATTCTAAAGAATGACCAATTTTTATATATATATATATTTTTATGGCCATATTAAAACATATTTTTTATTAAATTTTATAAATTTAAATTACATTAATTTTATATTTTCATTTCTGTTGTGAAAGAATATATTTATTACCGTGTTTATATGGAGTTGGAATAAACATTTAAATATTTATAAATAAATTAAAAAAGTTTAACCAAATTTAAATCAATTTATCAATATAAGTTAAGTAAAAAAATTTGAAAGAATATATATGAGAATATAGTTTCCTTTATTTCATATTAAGTGTTTTAATTTGAATTATCTAAACTCTTGGTTCAAATCAATGAAATTATTTCCATTGACGGTAAGATTGAGAATCAAGCCATACCTTCACAGTTTACTTTAAGTCCATGCAATTTAAATTTAAAAAAAATTGTTTTATTTTAGATAATTATTATTTTTAGTCGGGAAAAAAATTACCAATTTCAAATACAATACCTTTTAAATATAATAAAATTTAACAGTGTTTAAAAATTGTTGTGAAATTTTATTTAATTATATATATTATTAAAATTTAATTATTAAAATGTATTATATTTTTTATTAGTACAAATTCAAGTATAAATTATAAAATCTTTTTAATTTTAAAAAATTGGGTGATCGTGAAGTATATTTTTATCGTGGTCATGCCGGAACGTACGATACAATAAACTTATTTCCCTACGCTATACTTCAGAAACAATTTTAATGTTAAATAAATCAGATATGTAAAAATAACTTGTAATCTTTACCATTCATGCAACATAATTGCGTCTTTTAAGCATTCTTCTGCTGTACCATAGCTTACAACTTTAGTTCTAGAATGTTGCTACCAAAGATTGAAATGAGAACTAAATGCTTGCAATCAACATGTAGTGAGGAAAAGACTAATATCTTTTGCTTTCATTATAATGTTCAGTATTCCCACTTAATTTATTTATTTGAGCATGGTCTTTGTGTTGTCAACTTTTAGCCTGTAAGTGGAACCATCAGGTTTAATGTTGGAACTGGTGGTGCAGGTTATCAGTCATTGTAGTGGTCGTGGGAAGATTTGTAGCCACCATTTGTTTCGTTGATGTTAGAGACGTAGTTGTTTTTGTCAAAGATGGTGGACAGGGTTCTTTTACTGGTTGATCGGTACTTTTAAACTTGGCCTCTGCTCCCAGCTCTTCTACTGCCACAACCACACTTTCTAACCTTGCCACTGTTTCTATCAGAAGAGCAGAAAAGCTAGCAAGAGGAAGGACCTCCATGACTGTATAACGGCTTCCTTTCATTTCGATCATTTCACACAATTTGTTATCGTCTAGCATATGCGCCTCCAGATTAGTTTGAAATGATATTGTATTTTCCTCGTCGGCTTGTTTGGTCATTTTCGGTATTGATCTAGTACTTGAGGGCTTCTCAGGTTGCCAATTCTCGGTATTGATAAAAAGCTCCGGCTGAGCTCTCAGCGAATTTTGGAGTTGCGCTACCGTAGCTTTTAACCGATCCATCATTAAAATTGGATTTATACTTTTCATTGTCCTTATGCTGTCAGCCAGTTCACAAAGAATGTTTGCAGACTCTCTGCCGATTTCAATGCATGGCGTCTTCAAATATTTTCTCCGATAAATCGGCGTCTGATCAGACAATAACCAATAATTAATGATACGAAATTGATTAATATCAGGAAATAAAAAAGCAATATATAGACAAATTTGACCACACTACCTGAATCTCAGCGTTTAACAATCCATTTAAAGCCTCCACACAGTAGGCGCAGTATCGAGTCACGCTTCCAACTTTTACATAAAGTCGCCATGGATACCTGAAAAAAAAACGTCCATGCTGTGGTTCCCATCTCGCGAAATTCGCCTGCAGAATTAAATTTTATTCGTTAAAGAGAAACGGATAGCCAAACTTACATGATAGAAGATGAAAGTGTATACCCACCAATGACTCTTCTGTGGTCTTCGAGTTCAACAGACATTTATAGCCTCTTCCGACTTTGTCATCGTCTGAATCCTCGACATCTTTCGACTCCACGAAGTACTCCGCAACGCATTCTGCAAGTGAAAATACATCAGTGAATGAATATTTTCATGAATCTATAATATTATAGATGAATATTTCAAAATCTAGTGCAAAGTGAATGATTTAACGGGTATTTTCTTTTCAAGATTTTGAAATATTCGTTAAATTTGCAATCGAAATAAAGATGACAAAAAAATTATTTATATGATTTATTGTTTTGAATGATTTGTTGTTTTTCGGGGCTTACCTTGGAGAGATTCAGCCAATCCTTCTAGGTTATGTATAATGGAATTGTG
Organism: Pinus taeda; assembly: GCA_000404065.3. NCBI lineage: Eukaryota > Viridiplantae > Streptophyta > Pinopsida > Pinales > Pinaceae > Pinus > Pinus taeda. Next base: position 88,017 of record APFE030273070.1, on the reverse strand, counting down.
AAGATCATCTCCAGCCCATATGGGAAAAGCAAACAAGTTTACTATGAAACAGAGTGTACACCCTATGATTATTGTAGTTATCCTCTGATGCGCAAATTTTAAAATGTTTTCAATGCGAGAACCAGAAATGGCTACGAGATTGAAGGTAAGAATGAAGATGACCACCCCGTAATCGTATCTTTGCTTGATCACAGGAAAGAATCGCGAATATGTGCACGCTGTACCTGCATCGATCACCGAAAAATAAACATCAGAACCGTGGAAAGTTAAGTATCAAACATACCATACATAATTGCATAATTGGGATTGAGGATGCATCGACCTAAGGCAAAAACAGAAACAGTCAGTATAACTCGTTCGCAGTTTTTCCCTGTAAATTCTGCAACATAGCTCACCCCCACTCCGAGTAATCCCGCCATCACTGTGGCTAAAGATCTGTTCAGACCTTTGCTCAATGTAGCACCTGCATTAAATCATTAGACACAAAACATAATTTATTATTGTGAAAGGCCAATAGCTTGTATAATGATACCAAATAGTCAAGAAACCCTCATACCAAAATTCAAAATATATGAAGATACCCACAGGGATTTTGGTGAATAATTACCTACAGTGAATTCGAAGACCACAACGACAGTCATGACCGCCCATATGGCATTTCCGCCAAAACTATCAAACAATGGCCTAACGAAGTAAAATACAGAGACCAAAGAGAGTGCGAGGCCAACTTTGATGGAATGGATAACTCTTCGAGGATCATCTGCACCCACCTGCCAAATCCTTCTGCTCACAAAAATGACAGATTTTTTGTATTGGTGAAAAGCTTGAAAAATTCTCCTAACCACACGGTTGTAGAAATTCTCTGGGATCGTATTCGCTTCCATCCCTTCCTTAACACTAATTTTCCACTCCAGCTGTGACTGAATCATCGTGTCCCCCATACTAACTATTGCTTTCAGCATGAGCTTCAGACCTAAACTTCAAACTGAGAAAGCCTTCAATATATCGCTCAAGCTCAGCCCTCTTGATGCAGCGTTTTGGGGCGGGCTACAATGTCCCATTATAGTTCCCTTATTTTCCTTTTATAAGTACGAAGGCGTACAAAAAAATGACTTGTTCAGTACAAACACGAAGGAAGGGAGAAAGGCGGCCATTAAGTAGACCTCCAGGAAGGCTTTTCCAGTCGCATTTGCGAATTATGGACAGGTATGAATTTCGAATGTGGGCGGCAGAGCACATTCCGCCAAGTCTCAAGGGCTATAATTAGCACAAAGATGGATATACTCATAAATTTAATATAGTCCACAGAGCGGGCAAGGACATTAAATAATTTTTTATCATGGTGAAAACTTTATATAATTGAAAAGGCGTTTTTCACCATCAACCCACCACCTAGCACAGTAACATTGATGCAGACAAATATAACTTGGAGATGGATATACAAATCTCAAATTAGTCAAATTCACTCCACGGAGGGGGACATGGAAAATGGCCCATATATATTTATATGATTTTTTTAGAATCACATGTTTAAATTATAAAATGTGCATAATCCTGCCGAACAAGTTTTCTAAGTCGCACAAAATTAAAATATTAGAGTACAAACTATTTCACATACAAATATGTTTCAAATTCTATGTCTATTGATGTAATGATCCATATAACTAGCGTAGTATATAAATATAAATTAAATGTGAGTAAATATAAGGAGTCAATTTTTTCAATGGTTTTTGTTTTTGGTTAAATTTTTTTATTTATTAATTTTAAGAATAAATTATATGTTTTTAAATTGAATATTTAATTACATTTTATAGATATAATTTTTGAAATTAAAATAGTCTCATGAATATTTTATATATATGAAAAATTACAAATTTATTGTTTATTTTCTGTGAGATGAATGATAATGTCATTGTGCTCAATGAAAAGTATCATAAGGCACATTCATAGAAACATTTTTTGAAATGAATTATTCTTTAATTCCAAAAACTATTGTTGTCTTAATAGTATGGTGATTGCATTGACTACCAATTATGCGTATTTTGCATATGAAATTTCTCCTCCTTCACAAGGGCCTCTCTGCATGACAATTCAATCCATTCACAGTAAGGTAATATCTTATCATAGTGTATTTAGACATTCGTAAGCAATTCTTTGATTTCTGGGAGTTGTTTTTTATTGATTGGAAGGATCTTGGAACCAATTCTTTATTCATGGGTTACCATGTAGACCAAGGACATTATTATGTGTAGATAGTGACCCTGGTAGTTACTAAACTTCCATTGAAAGAAAGATCTTATGCTAGCATAGTGGCCTCTTCCCATAATTCAACACACTTGACAATACAATCCACTATTTTGAATATTCCAAACTCCAATATTAATAATCACAAACCCTTTAATGTGGGGGAATTCTTCCAAATCCATTGTCAACATAAACAATGTCATTGCATGGTTCATATTACAAGAAGAATAAAAGAAGACACATTAACCTTTGGCACAATTGGTCTCTTCCCATAATTCAACACACTTTGACAATAAAATCCATGATTTTCAACTTGCTATTTGAGACTCTGATATTAATAATCACAAACCCTTTAATGTGGGGAATTCTTCAAAAATCATTGTCAACCTGCACAATGTCATTGCACAGTTCATGTTACTAGAAGAATAAAAGAAGACACATTGTCCCTTGGCACCATTGGAAGTCAAGTGAAGGTTTTTCAATTTCTAGACCATGAGAAGAATTGGTTATGATGGTCATTCAAGTCTGCAACAAATTCTTCTAATCTAGCCTCCGAAAATCCCCCCAATGACTTTCTTTTTTAATACAAGTACTTCAAACACAAGTTTTTCCTATGAATCACCTTGTGTGATGGAACAAATCATAGATACAAAAGGCAAATCTATTCACAACCACTATATTCTACTCTTCCCATGTTCTAGGCCTTCCCTTAATGGATCAAGCCCATACTTGTTGTGATACCAAATTAAAATATTGCGGAATAGACATATTAAAATATTGGGGAATAGACATTATGACACACGCAAATGTGCTAAGCACACTTTATCTTAAAAATTTTAATGGCACGTGTAAATACAATAATGATTTTTCAAGATTAAGTTAATTTGATTGCCTAATCAACTAGTTGAGCAATATCTCAACCACACACCAATCTAGAAAGCATCTAGTTGGAGAATATATCTTAAACCAATTAGAACTAACTAACTCATAAATAACAATAAGAAATTGCTCATTGAACCAATGTTCACAATTAATACAAGTAGGAGTTACATAATCCAACATCAAATCATAAAAACTAACTAAACTATAACTTCTTTTAATTTAAATTTTTTTTTTTAAAGTTAATTTTTCTATTGCTTCAAAGTTTCATATCACATTGTTCCAAACATCTCAAATCAACAAAGTTCATACCATTATCAGTTTCAATCTTCCACCAGAGAAACTAAATCTATTAACCAATAATATAATAACATGAGTCAAAATAAAAAGTGTATTACAGTGATCAACAAACAAAATGGCATGAAGAGACAGAAAACTAAAACAAATCATGCTAAACTAAAATTTATAAATACTACTCAAAACAATTTAAAATACTCTGTAAAAATTAAATCTTATCCTCCAATAATAATTAAATATAAAATAAATAAATAAAAAAAACTCAAAAAATTCTATTCCAAAATGAATACACCAAACCATTCAAAAAAAACCAAAACAATAAATCCTATATCGACTAATAATTAAATTATAGATAAAACTAAAATTAAAACTCTAAAATTCTATTCCAAAATAAACACGGCGAACATTCCGAAAACCCAAACAATAACAAACAGAAATAAAAATGTTAGAATAAGCCCTTAATCAAAAACTTTACATGTGCTCCAAAGGCTTTGTTGACATCAACTGACGTATGCAGATGTTATGTGTGACCAAAAGTGTGAATATTAAAGGTACATTGCTTTTGGATTAAATATTTGAAACCACTGGTCCGTGCACTTCGTCGTCCATTGGATTTGGACGGTTTCGTACATTTCCTGCGCATGCTTAAATTTCCACTGTAACCGCACTATACTTGCTTTTCTTTTTTATATTTTTTATTTTCCACTCTCTTTCCTCTTGACTTTCGATAATAAAAAATTAAGTGAAGATTCTGTTATTAGTGGCCACAATCGTATTTGTCTGTTTTTTCTATTTGCCTTCGTGCTTTACAGTCAGCTGAATTGTGATGCAGCCTGAATAAGTTGAACAAAAGCATTCTGATAAGACATGGTCCTTATCTTAGATTCTGAATTTGTCACGTAACTCGTGGAATTCGTAAGAAACTATAGTTCTGCATTAAAAAAAATTTGTACCAACTTTCGCCGGATTTTGTCACCGGAATCTCCAAAAAGTTGCATTATAGACAATTCCTTTTTCTTTTTTTTTGCTTTTGCAGGAACGATAATTCCGGATGACTGTCAAGTATTTTTCCGACATTAAATTTGAAATTGTAATGGCACCGAATCAAAATTAGACTCATGTTAATTTGTAATTTGAAAATTTTATAGCATTTCAGTGTATTTTAAATATAAATTTATTTCTTTTAAAT
>APFE030273070.1:66689-82377 GCA_000404065.3 Pinus taeda | reverse complement strand
ATGTGTATTTCATAGTTTAGTGTGAGGGTAATGTGTGATTTAGTTTGTATCTAATTTGGAGTTGACATGTGTCCTTTTTAAAATAAAGATAAAGTATTCTCTAAATGAAAAATAATATTAACTATAAGAAAAGAATAAAAATAATTATACATATATGATAAGTTTAAATTTAAAACATTATAAAAAATCATTACCACATAGCAAGATGTGTGAGTTTGTCATTGTGACGTGGTAAAAATATTTCACTCTCACTCTCAATAGAAAATAAAATACTTCTATGTCCATGTGAAGTAACATAATTTTACATCAATTTTATAAAGAGATAAAGTAATTAATAGTGAACAAATTCTTATATTTCCACTTTAAAGGTGAGGAACAACTATTATACTTTCTAAAAATATTTTAGTACCGAACTTAGATAAATTAACAATAATAATATTTCAATGTCCAGAGAGAAAAAATATGTGAAAGTAAGAAAGTATAAATTACTTTGTAATAAGAATACTATAAAATTAATATGTGACATTTTTGGCTAAGACTTTTTATTTCAACTCAAAGTGGATGAGGATATGCTGACTTTTTTTTAATTGACTACCTAGATTGATTCTCAATGGAATATGCTCAACATATTCTTAGTATTAATGCTTATCAAGGGATGTAGTGTGTTAAAGAGTTTGTTTAGTTCCATTGACTTTTAACAAATTAAAAAAATTATATTCCTGCCAAGTGGCTCCCCTGCCCACCAATTTCCTAAGGATTTGAGATTATTCCAACTCTAATAAGCTCCTCATGATAAGTTCATCCTTATTATTTATAACATTGATTTATAAATAATAAAATTTTATTTAGCAAAATGGTCCATTAATTTTAATAAATTAAAAAAAAATCCTGCCAAGTGGCTCCGTGCCCCAATTTCCTAGGGATTTGATATTTTTCCAATTCTAATAAGTTTCTCATTATTATTTATAACATTCATTTATATATAAGCAAATTTTATTTAGCAAAATTCTCCATTTTACAATAAGATGTGTAATTCTTTTTTTGCCTTGGTTAAAGTTGACCCATAACCTTTTTATACATGGTTAATTAGGTAAATGTGTGCAGTTGTAAGGCATCATTCATGTTGAAATAGCTTTTTTTGTTATATTTATGAGGCCTTCCTCTATATCAACCACATTAATATTTTTAATGTGGTTGTACTAGTTTTAATACTATAATAGTGTACCTATTCACCATTAGTCTAAAGCTTGATAATAATAATAATAATAAACCCTAATCGAGGTGTGTGTCAGAGGATGGCATAGATGGCGGATAGTTATGAAAAGTAAAGGAAAGGTACCACCCACCACCCCCCACACGCTCAAGGCGATGGGTGTGGTGGCCCTTCGCATGATTACATGCAAGGGTGGTCGGAATGGCGGCAGGCATGACAAGGACGATGAGGGTGGTGCGGTAGTTAAGGCAAGATAAGTGAGTGGAAATTGTATCGTCATTCGTGGAGTTTAGAGCTGGAACACTGGAGCAAGAAGGCACCAACAACATTGACAGCATCCGCAGAGCAAGAACGGGTATGTATCTTGGCCCTGTAACCCTCTTGCAATGGCGACATGGTTTGTTTCTTGTTGGAGGTATCAGGAGGAACCTGGGAAGGGTAATTGGGGGACTAGCTGGGGAAAGTGTCACAAACATTGCATGACATTGTCTGGTTCTGCATCTTAGTTATAAGGCATCGGAGTATTGACCTGGCCAGTGGGCGTGAAGCCCCTCTTGAGAGTTGCATTGTGACCTCACATGTTAATTGGTGTGGAATGGGAGAGGTTGTGTATTGGGGTGGCGTAGATTACAACTTGATAATTGAGGCTCATGATACAGAGCTAAAAGTAGGGGTTGTTGGGAGGAGCAGCGGAGGCATCCTAGGAAAGACTTGGAGAATGGGGAATATGAGACATGTAGGGAAACCTATTAGGATCTCAGGGGGAATTAATGCATATAAGAAAAGCAGAGGAGTGGTGCAGACTGACTGAGTAGAGGGGAATGGGCAGGCTTACTTGAGCATAGGGATTCTTGCATGGGTGAGAGAGGGGACTGCCAACTATTCAGGGTATGAGTGGCACCAGAAGGGAGAAGGGAGAAGCCTGACAGGATAAGGAGACTGGCCTCATCTTATTACTGCGCTATCACCCAACCTGTGACTTGCTCCGAGATTAATTGGGCTAGGATAATGATTAAGGAGAATGCAGGAAAAAAGAATCAAAGCCAGAGGTTAACACCTCTTTCTTATGAACAGGTTTCGAACAAAGTGGAGATGGCTCATCCATCAAGAGGAAGGGGTCGCGACAGATGTGGGAGGGAGCCTACAAAGGTGAAAGATATGAGTACTTCGAAACCGTGAAGAGGAAGGAAGTCCATTGAACATATCATTAGTGAAGTCGTCATTGCATACTAGGAGGGAACAAATGTAGGAATCCGTAATCTGCTGGAAGAGTGGGAGGAAGAAATTAAGCAAAATAGTCAGAGAGAGAACTAGAGGACTTTAGTCTCGGATCCTGGGAATACCAGAGGAAGAATAACTCAATTTAAGTAGACCCTATATCCTTACTGGCTTGTGAAAAGCCTATTGGGGAAGGCCAATGAACAAATATCGGTGGGGACGGCTTTGTCCCTTCAAGACATGCCCAACTACAAACATGATTTGTAGCGAATCCAATTCCAGCTCCATAAGCAAGACATCTTTCTAGACAAAATCCAAAGGCACATCCCATGCATCATTGAATTAACTGAGATGCCTGGGTAAACTATCAAGGATCCAACACCGGTGGAATCAACATCGGAAGAGCAACAGGAATAATTAGTTAATTTGGTTTCTTTTTGTTTTATGCGTGTAGCATTTACTTTACATTATGCACGCTTAAGATAGATAGACATATAGCGTCTTGTCATGAAACTGAGAGATACTTTGCTTGGTTAAAAAGACTAAAAATTTATTGTTTTTGGATGGCTTATAACAAGGATAGGTGGCCAATAGACTTGGTTTCCCATTGGGCAAGTTCAGGCCACCTATCTCATATATGTGGTGTAAATATTCCATTTATAAATAGAAAATGAAGGGTTGTACCAAGCTTAACAAATAACAACAACAACAATAATAATAATAATAAGAAGAAGAAGAAGTCAATGTCGGTCATAAATATAATATTACATTGTGGAGTGTTAAGTAATTTTCATGTGTATTTAAAAATATATTAATTAATACAAAAATATTTTTACATAGGTAGTGCGGTTTATAAATAAAATATTACAATCTCCTTGTCAAAGTAAAAAATTTCAATGTGAACTATGTAAATATTTTTTCATTTTAACTCATTTTTAGGCATATTTTTTACTAATTTTCTCTTGAATCAAAGAATTCTAAATTTAACCTATGTAGTTTACAAAATCTACATATCCCAAAAGAATTTTCAAAGTGTTGAATCCATTTATACATTTAAAACTACAATTTAAATAATGAAAAAATACATATGGTGTGTATACACACACTGTAACGTCCTATCTATAAAAAAAGAAAAAAGAAAAAAGAAAAAATATCTTTTACCTATCATACAAAAAAAATTATGAAAATAATTTCTTACATTCACTTGGTCCATCACTTCATGGACCCATATGATTGAACCATATTAACAAATTTTGATGGTATTATGGTTTGGGGTTAGAGATTGTGTTGCAAGGTTGGTACATGATCTCCATGTTGGGAGCCTACGTGGTTCAATCCACAGCTACATGTATTGATTTCACCCACCTTGATCGACCTCAGGTAGGCTTCCCTCCATTAATGTGGAAGACTCCCGAGGTCTCTTCATGCCTGTTTCATGCATGCTTGTACTCGCCACTTGTGATGGCGTTAATGACCCTACCTACCCTACCTTGGAAGAGTCTCAAAACTGCAATAGTTGCCTATCTTCCATTCGATCTGCTAAGATTTACTGTCTTGATTGTTCGAGTTTGGTTGGAGGGTTTATTGACTCTTTTGTGGAAAAATTGGTTCATTTGGCTATGCTCTGTCTTAATGCTCTACTATGTTATGGAGACTTTGTGAAAATCTTCAACCATATCGCCTCTGAAGCTTCAAGTACCTATCTTTGTCCCGCTTGCTACTCACGTTATTCTGTTAAGACTTTTTCCTCCACTGTGATGGTATACTATGATAGTGCTTAAGTTACTTGATGGGTTCTTGGGCATTTTGAAATAGCAATGGAGGGCACCACTTGATCTTTAGCAATATCGAGTAGAAACTTGCTGCCACGACAACTTAAGGTAAACATTATTCAACTAATGATTTAATGTCTTTAAGTTTATATGATTTCCATTTCTCCCTTGGCTGAGGTATTTTGGTTCTGTGCAGGCTAGGTCATGGCTCCGATGGCTACCCAGCTCCCACACAAGTAAGCCATCCCTCTCCCATGGTTTGTCGATATGGACCGAGTCATTACAAAGGTTGTTTTTCTCATAGTCAATTTGTTGTGCAAGTAAGGTCTTTGAAGCTAGTTTGAAACCCTTGTTTGTTCTGTGGATGTTCGAGAGTGAACTCCTTGCTAAACTATTCTTCTTTCCTTACTTTTCAGGTGTGTTTGAATCTATTCTTGCTTGGTTCTATGAACTGGTTTCTGAGATAGAGGGTTTCAGGAGTTGTAGTAGTTGGTGTTTGAGGCCATGGCCAAGATGTGTTGTTAATTGTGATTTGTAGCAATATTTGTCGTTTTGGGATATTATCGGCTTATATAAGCCATCCCAGGTTTATAGCACTCATCTATTTTCCTGTGTGTTCTCCCCGAACACTTCACAGAACTTATTTATGAATTTTTGGGTTTTAATATACATTCCAGTTTACTGTAGAATCAGTGATTGAGTTTCGAAATGGTTGATTGTAATTACTCAAAGGGTATTTTTTTGTATGATTTTCTCAGTAGCTTTGGTGAACTACGCCATTCATTTTAAGTGAATTTAACAGATAGCTTAAATGTAATTGTGATAGGTGTGATTAGAAATCATGGAATTTAGTTAAAGGAACCAGGGCACACAGCTCTAGATGAGTTCTTTATGAACTTGTCCAAGGCTAAAAACCCTAGGTGTATATCGAAATGCAATGTGACTATAGATTTAATCTGAATGCATAGAGAAAGGTTCTCCATGTTGACTTCATTCTACAGTTTGAGGAAATATTTCCTAAGTATATTAAAGTACTAATATTTAGACATATATTGCAATATGAATAATTTTACAGCCTCATACAATTCATTTATTTATAACCTACAAAGAACATATAGGGTATTTGGTTTATTGTTTCCACTTATATGTTTTTGGGTTAAATTAACAACTGTCTTTAACAATGTCTGCCTATTAAATCAACATATTTGCTAATTGGTAGTTTACATTTATATATATCAGTAACCATTAGTAATGCATATTATCATCTTGTTTTACTAGTCTACTCAGAAATTAATAGATGTAATTTACTAATGCTAAATCATTTCTATACTTTCTACTTACAACAAACATTCTATCATCTATGGTGATAATAATTAACATGATAGTATCACTTATCTGTCTTTAGTAATGCACAACTAGACATTTGGAAGATCTCACCGCCCAGCCTTGGAACTAGTAATTACATCTAGATTCCCCCTTCGAGCCCTTCCACTTCTGTCAATCAGGAATAGCTGGGTACCTTTGGCGTCAGGACTCTGTCCAGCCTCAAGTCTCATATCCCACAAATATTACCACAATTTTCTTTCCCATTGGTTAGGTTTTCCAGATCAAGGAAGAATTCTTCACAACCCTCTTATTCCTTCAACCCCCCAGGGTTCTGCCCTTTTTCCTCTGAAGGAAAAGGGTGAAGGAATAGTTGTAACTGTTCTCAGAACTTAATTCACTTGTTTCTTTGATCTTCTAACAATCTAGTTGAAAGTCTTTTAATTAGTAATTAATATTATTTATTCTGACTATTTAAGCCCAATAGTTTTAATAGTTTAAATAAAACATAAATGAAATTAAACTTGATAAAAACAATTCATGATGTCTCATTGTATTTTACAGCTCCCTCCCCTTGAGAGGAACACTATCCCTGGTGTTCTTCCACTATGTAAATATTGCATGATAATCTTTTCACATGGCCTCCTCTTCTTCCCAAGTAGCCTCATCTAGGCCAAAGTGCTTCCAATGCACTTTAACTTGGATGATGGCTCACCTCCGCAAGGTGGTTTATCTCCGATCGAGGATATGAAAAGGCTTTGCCAGAAATTCTCCCTCAGGTTCTATCTACACATTCATAATATGCTGTCAGAACATTCCAAAACAACAACTCTTTGACATATTGCTTTCTATTTTATCATTACCTGAATGTTTTCCTAATTAATAATATGTCGAGGGTTGTAAATATACGTTTTTAATAAGGACACATGAAAGAAATTGTGTGCTCGGATGTTGCCTGGTAGTGCTAGTTTATATGCCACAGGCCCAATCCATTCCAAAATTTGGAAAGGTCCACAGTATTGTGCTGCCAATTTTACATAACCTTTCCATTGCAAGGTCCTCTTTCAAGGTTTCACATTTAGATACACGTGATTACCCAGTTGGAATTATTTATGAGTTCTCTTCTTGTCTGCATACACTTTTATCCTATCATGTGTCACCTTTAAGTTCTGGCAAACCTTCTTAACGGTAGCCTTTATTTCTGCTAGCATGTTGGGACCCAATGCTAATTTATTATCCAGACTATTCCAGTCCGTGGGTATTGGACACTTTCTTCCATAAGGTATTTCGAAAGGACTCATACCCAAAGATTCATGATGCCCATTATTGTAGGAAAATTCTACCAAGTGGAGGTAATCTTCCCACTTCCGCAGTTGTTGCATTACAAACATTTGAAACATATCTTCCAGGAGTTTATTTACTCGCTCTGTCTTACCATATGTCTATGGATGGTAAGTAGTGCTGAAATGGATTTGGGTACCCATACCTGCAAAGAGAGTTTTCCAAAAAGTGGATGTAAATTTTACATCGCTATCAGAGATCACCACTCGGGGTATCCCGTGTAGGTGGAAGATTTCTCTCATAAATATGTTTGCAATCTCCACTATTTTATAGGTGGATTTTACAGGAATGAAATGAGCAGTCTTGCTTAGCTTGTCTACGACCACCATGATTGAGTCATGTTTCTTTTTGGTACAAGGAAATCCTGTGATAAAGTCTAGAATGATAGTCTCCCATTTCCATTCCGGAATAGGTAGCGGTTGCAATAGACCTGCAGGATGCTGATGTTTTGCTTTCACCAATTGGAACTCTAAACCCTTAGATAAATACTCAGCCACATCTTTTCATAAAGAGGTCCAGAAATAACTTTTCTTAATGGAAGAATAAAATTTTTTGTATCTTGGGTGGGCAACATAAGGTTTCCTATGAAATTCATCTAATAACATTTGCTTCATGGAAATTTGGTTAGGAGTGTAAATCCTATATCTGAATGCTAACATTTTATCATAATTAATTGCATACTCACATTGTTTCCCTCTTTCTTGAGCTTTCGAAGCTTGCTGCCATAAGAATGCATATTCTGGATCCTTGAGGGATGCCTCTCAGATAACCTCTAGTAGATTAGATTGTGCTTGATTGAAATGTACTTCATAGATGCAATGCAATTTTCTTCTTAAAGCATCAGCTACTTGGTTTTCTTTTCCTTTGACGTGTTTCAAGTCAAAATAAAATTCACTCAGGAATGCGGTCCATCTCGCCTGGCGTGCATTTAAATTAGACTGATTAAAGAAATTTGTCAGATTGTTATGGTTAGTTAATAACAGAAATTTCTTTCCCAGAAGATAGTGCCGCCACATCTTTAGTGCATGCACTAATACGGTCAACTCCAAATCATAAGCAGAGTAGCGCTTCTCATAATCCTTCAATTTTCATTTCTCATAGGCAATGACCTTTCCCTCTTGAGTTAATACTCCACCGGTGCCTTCTTTGCTTGCATCTGTACATACTACAAAGGATTTTTCCAAATCTACTACCTTTATTACCGGAGCGGTTGTAAGGAGTTGTTTTAGCTGCTGAAAACTTTATTTGCATTCTGCCGTCTAGTGGAAAGCTTGTCCCTTTTTCTAAAGTGAAGTCATTAGGAAGGCTATTTTTGAAAAGCCCTTAATAAATCGACGGTAATACCTCACCATGCCTAAGAAATATCTTATGTCGGCCACATTTTTCGGTGTGATCCATTCCTTAATAGTTTTTATTTTCTTTGGATCCACTATTATCCCTTCTGCTGATATAACATGGCCTAGGTACTGGATTTGATCTTTGTAAAATTCTTGCTTTCTAATCTTCACGTACAGCTGGTTTTCTCGCAAAATCTGCATTACCGTTCTCAAGTGCTCCTCATGTTCCTCCTTGTTTTTAGAGTAGATTAGTATATCGTCAATAAAAATCAATAAATATTTATCTAGAAATTGCTGGAAAATACCGGGTGTTAGGCTCATGAACGTGGTTGGTGCATTGGTAAGGCCAAAATGCAGTACCACAAACTCGTAATTTCCATAACGAGTTCGAAATGTGGTTTTACAAATGTCTTCATCCTTTATTCTAAGTTGGTGGTATCCGGACCTTAAATATATTTTCAACAACATGCTAGCTCCTTGCATTTGATCAAATAAGTCATTGATGCGAGGTAGTAGGTACTTCTTCTTGATGGTTAGCTTATTTAGCTCATGATAGTCAATGCATAATCGTAAGGTTCTATCCTTTTTGCGTACAAATAGCACCGGGGCTCCCCAAGGAGACACACTTTATCTAAAAACTCCTGCAGTTGCATTTTAAGTTCAGTCAACTTTGTAACACTCATATGATAAGGGGCTTCTCTGGGCAGTAGCTCAATGGTAAAATTGATATCCCACCTTGGCTTTAATCCAGGAATAGATTCATGAAATACGTCTAAGAAATCCTAGATTACAGGGATATTCTCTAAAGAGGTCATTTTATTTTTATCATTGCGGTACCCTACTTGGACAGCATAAATCTGGTAACCTTTCCTTATACATCTTCCAAGATGATTGGCTATAATAGGGCACAAATTGATATTTTTCTTCATTCCCTGAATTTCCTTCCACTGTCCCAACTCAGTAAGATAACTTACGGAATTTTCTTTGCAATCCACTAGGGACCAGTGACCTTCTAACTAGTCCATCCCTATTAATACATCATATGAGCCCAAGGGGAGAATATTCAGGTTAACTTGAATAGGTTGTCCTCAAAATATTATAGGTTAGTTTTTTGTTTTAGCTGACACCTTTCTTTTTGTTCTGGTAGCTAGTTGAACTAGCCATGACTGCTTATATTTACTACTTTGAAATTGACATATTTTTACCACTTTAGGACTAATATAACTTAGGCTAGCACCTAGATCAAATAAAACATAAACAGATTCAATCATGGTGGGCTGATATTCCGCCTGATGATCATCCAAGGAGACTTTAATTCAAGGCATGCTCCTTGAGATATCCCCTACTATAAAGGCTTCTTGCATGTTGGAAAGTTGCTCAGTTTGAGCTTTGTGCGGCCAGTTTTTGTAATAATGTGCTTCTCCACATCCCCAACATTGCAGTGGTAGTTTTGGTGGTTGTTCAGAAGCAGTTCTACTAATTCCTTGAGGTTGCATATTCTTAGTGAATGTCTAAGTTCTAGGCAGATTTCTATCAAATTTTCCAAAGGTCCTTTGTTGATTGTTTATGCCATGTATGGATTGCTGATGCCAGTTCGGTGGTAAATTCCTCATTTTATTGGTAGTAGATCCTTTAGATCCCTCATTTTTCTGCTTCATCTATTGATAACAGTCGTGGATCTTTCGGACTGCATCGTCCATGGTTCTGGGATAGTCGAATTCTAGTTGTTCCTTCATGAAGTTGGGTAAACTGCTAATAAACCGTTGGATTTTAGCTTTCTCTTCTTGCGTATATGGGATGTATCGCAACAGGGAAGTAAATCAATCCACATATCCATCCATGGTCAGGGTTCCCAGTGTTAACTCATGGAACTCTTTTGCCTTTTCATCATAATAATGTTCTGTTAAATATTTATCTTTAAAGTGTTTATGGAATTATTGCCATGTTACTTGTTCCTCATCAATCTTCCTTACAGTTTTAATTTCTTCCCACAATAGGGTGGCTTTTCCTCGTAATTGGTAAACTACCAGTCTTGCTTTAAGTTTGTCAGTATATTCATAAATCTGGAAGTATTTACCCATGTCTATCAGCTAAGCTTCCGCTTCTTCTTCTGACTCTCCTTCGAACAGTGAGGGTTTGATTTTCTTGAGCTTGCATTGTAACTCTATCTTCGACCTTTCTGGATTCCTTTGGTCAAAAATATTATCTAAATGCCCTTCATCTTCTTCTTTATGACCTTCTGCGGGTTCTCCATTATCTTCTTCATTATGCTTAGTTGGGGTATTTTCTCTATTTTCTGTACTCGGGTCTGGTCCTCTATGATTTTTTTGATCTGACAAAATTTTAAGGATCTTCTCCTGCTCGAGTCTTAATTGTTCGTTGTCTATTTTGAGGTGCATCATCTCTGCTCGAAGCTGTTGTACTATTTCGAGTAGGGCAGTGTTAGCCTGTCTCGATTACTCTCCCAATTGCACCCATAATTCTGGGTTGGCCTCTACATAAGGCATCTCCAGTTGGCTCGACAATCTAGGGCTCCTACGCATTTTACCCTTGGTGTTGATAACAATTCCACTTTCACCTTCTCTATGTTCATATTCAACCAAAACTCAATTTATTTTATTTCATATATATAGAATTATCACAACTTAATTGACTGTTAGAATAACCCAGAAGTCTCAGTATGCGAGCCTAGGCTTTGATACCATTTGTAACATCCTATCTATATAAAAAAAAAAAAAAAAAATCTTTTACCTATCATAAAATAATCATTATGAACATAATTTCTTACATTCACTTCGTCCATCACTTTGTGGCCCATATGATTGAACTGTATTAACAAAGTTTGATGTTGTTATGGTTTGGGGTTAGATATTATGCTGCAGGGTTGGTACGTGATCTCTATGCTGGCAGCCTATGTGGTTCACTCCACAGCTACATGTATTTATTTCGCGCACCTTGATCGACCTCAGGCAGGCTTCCCTCCATTAATGCAGAATAGTCTCAAGGTCTCCTCCTACCTGGTTCATGCATGCTTGTACTCGCCATCTATGATGGAGTTGATGACCCTACCTACCCTACCCTATAAGAGTCTCGAAATTGCACTAGATGCCTGTCTGTCATTCAATCTGCTAAGATTTACAGTCTTGATTGTTCATGTTTGGATGGAGGGCTTATTGACTCTTTTGGTAGAAGAACTGGTCCATTTGGCTATGCCTTGTCTTAGTGCTCTGCTCTGTTATGGCAACCCTGTGAAAAGCTTCAGCCATTTCACCTCTAAAGCTTCATGTGCCTATCTTTGTTCTGCTTGTTGCTCATGTTATTATATTAAGTCTTTTTCCTCTATTGTGATGGTATGCTGTGACATTGCTTTAGTTACTTGATGGGTTCTTGGGCATTTTGGAACAACGATGGAGGGCACGACCTGGTCTTTAGCAATCTTGAGGAGAAAGTTGTTGCCACGACAACCTGAGGTAAACATTGTTCAACTGATGATTTAATGCCTTTAAGTTTATATGATTTCCATTTCTCCCTCAGCTGAGGTATTTTGGTTCTGTGTAGGCTAAGTCACGGCTCTGATGGTTACCCAGCTCCCGCACAAATAAGCCATCTCTATCTCCCATGGTTTGTCGATATGGACTGAGTTATTATAGAGCCTATTTTTCTCATAGTCGATTTGTTGTGCAGGTAAGGTCTCTGAAGTTGGTTCGAAACCCTCATTTTTTCTATGCATGTTCGAGAGCGAACTCCTTGCTAAGCTCTGCTTCTTTCTTCACTTTCCAGATGTGTTGGGATCTTCACTTGTGTGCCTTGGTTCTGTCAACAGGTTTCTGAGAGAGAGGGTTTAGGAGTTTTAGTATTTGGTCTTTGAGGCCACGGCCAGGATGTGCTGTTAATTATGTTTTGTAGCAATATTTTTTGTTTTGGGATATTATTGGCTTATATAAGCCATCCCAAGTTTATATCGCTTAGGTATTTTCCTACACGTTCTCTTTGAACACTTCACAGAACTTATTTATGAATTTTTGGGTTTTAATATATATTCCAGTTTACTGTAGAATCAATGATTGAGCTTCGAAATGGATGATTGTAATTACCTAAAGGGTATTTGTTTTGTATGATTTTCTCAGCAGCTTTGGTGAACTATGCCATTCATTTTAAGTGAATTTAACAAATAGCTTAAATATAATTGTGATAGGTATGATTAGAAATCATGGAATTCGATTAAAGGAACCAGTGTACATGGCTCTGGATGAGTTATTTCTGAACTCGTCTGAGACTACAAACCCTAGGTGTATGTCGAAATGCAATGCGACTATAGATTTAATCTGAATGTGTAAAGAAAGGTTCTCCATGTTGACTTCATTCTACAGTTTGAGGAAATATTTCCTAAGTATATTGAAGTACTGATATTTAGACATAGATTGCATTATGAATAATTTTATAGTCTCATACAATTCATTTATTCATAACCTACAGAGAACATATAGGGTATTTGGTTTATTGTTTCCACTTATATGTTTTTGGGTTAAATTAACAACTGTCTTTAACACCGTCTTTAACACCTCTTTAACACCGTATGCCTATTAAACCAGCTTATTTGCTAATTGGCAATTTACATTTATATATATTAGTAACCATTAGTAATGCATATTATCATCCGGTTTTACTATTCTATTCTACTCAGAAATTAATAGATGTCTTTACTAATGCTAAGTCATTTCAATACTTTCTACTTACAGTAAACATTCTATCTTCTCTGGTGATAATAATTAACATGATAGTATCACTTATCTATCTTTAGTAATGCACAACTAGATATTTGGAAGATGTCAGCGTCCAGCCTCAGAACTAGAAATTACGTCCAGATTCCCCCTCCTCGGAACTAGAAATTACGTCCAGATTCCCCCTCCGAGCCCTTCCACTTTTTTCAATCAAGAACAACTCGATATCTTGGTCATGAGGACTCTATCCAACCTTAAGTCTCGTATCTCACAACTATTACCACAACTATTACCACAATTTTCTTTCCCACTGGTTAGGTTTGCCAGCTCAAGGAAAAATTCTTAATAGTCCTCTTTTTTCTTCAACCCCCTAGGATTTTGCCCTTTTTCCTTTTAAGGAAAAGGGTGAAGGAACAATTGTTACTGTTATCAAAAATTAATTCAATTGTTTCTTTGATCTTTTAACAATCTGGTCCAAAGTCTTTTAATTAATAATTAATACTATTTGTTTTTATTATTTAAGCCCAATAATTTTAATAGTTTAAATAAAATATAAATAAAATTAAACTTGATAAAAACAATTCATGATGTCTGCGGTATGTTACACAATATTTAAATTTATCAAATTTTAAAAATATTTTTCTAAATTTTAAATTTTAAATAAACGAGATGAATCTACACTCGTCTTAATAAAAAATGCTATATTTATATTTCTAAATAGTAAATGATACATTAATTAATTTGATTACATAAAAAAATGACTTACTTCTCATTCTCTAAACAAAACAAAAAAAGCTGTTTAAAATTGGCGGTTGATTAAATAAGCATGATGCTTTGTTCTGGTTCATATAAGTTGATTAAGCTATAATCATATGTTATAATTATTGTAAGTGACCATGGCTTATAAATGATTATTTATTTTGTTACTTAGAAAAAATGTAAAGTCGGTAGTTGATTGCACAAGTCTGATGCTTTCTTCCTTATTCATACAAGTAGATTAAATTAATATAAGTAGATTAAATTATAATGATATAAGTATATTAAACTATAATGAAAGTAGTTTATGTGTAAGATTTAAAATTTTCAAAAACTAGAGTTAATTTTATTATATATTTAATAAATTAACATTTATTTTTTATTAAAAATTAATATATATTTATTAAATATAAAATAAATATATAAAATATTTATTATTATTTAATTTATTTAATTTGTAAAATATTAATTTTTAAATAAAAATTTTATTATTTAAAAATATATAACATAATATGTGAAAAGATAACAGAATATCTCCCGATAATTCTAAATGGTAAAAAAAATTATAGACACTCACTTTCATCAAACCCTCCAGCGTTTCTCTTTCTGTAAATGCATGTTTCTTTACACAAAAAAAAAGAAAAAGGTCTAAGTTTGTGCGTACATTTTTATCTCTAGCGAGTAATCTTGGCTTTATGAAAGCACGAGCATGTTTCGAAAAAAAATCCTCAACCGTTAAATTTTTCCGCTCGTTGTTCACATGATGAGACCAGGCTTAGAATTTCAAATTCTCCTGGCCCGTCAAATGAGAATTTCATGATGTTTTTATATTTTACATGCTCTTCATTTTACGTTTTACTTCAATAGACCACCTTTCATGCTAATAAACTAAATTAGTAGCAGTGGATCTTCCCTCATTTAACTCTTCTATGTAATAATGAAGAAATAGTTCTATGTTTGTTCATAAAGCTTCGAGGTAGAATCATATAGTTTTCACATAAAACATCCGCAGCATGGGCATGGTCATCCAAACCTCCAATGTGAGTATAATACTAATCATATGACACTATATGATGTTGAAAATATAGTGGAATTATGGAAATTTGCTAAAAGTAACAACTATCATCATTTATTCATGCTTAACACAACATTATTTAAACCAAATTACCAAAGTTGTGCTTATAATTACAAACTTCCAGAGGTCACATAAATATATCCATCTCTAACAAAAACAAATGGCTCAAATATCAACAGGGGATCCCCAATCTAGACAATCTTCAAGCATCGACACACTTGAAAACAAATATGGACAATGTGGACTTTTAGTTGATCATTCACCAGTAAAGCAAGAGAATTGAACAATTACTTTTAGTTGACCATTCAACTATAAATTTTCACTAGTAAAGCAAGAGAATTGAACAACTACAAATCGTTCTCATAATTTTTTTTTGGGTTGACAATTCCAAATGTTGCTAGAACAATAATTTAGGCTTTTTTTAACAAATCAAGACTAGAATTCAATTCATAAATGACCTTAGCATAAACAGATCCTCGACAATTCCAAATGTTGCTAGAACAATAATTTAGGCTTTTTTTAACAAATCAAGACTAGAATTCAATTCATAAATGACCTTAGCATAAACAGATCCTCTCATGCGTGTACAAACCAGATTGAACCGATTTTCCTCGTAAACTCCAAAAGAAGAAGGGAAAATTCTAATTAGGAACCTTTTTCATTATTCTAAAAATGCTTTGAAAATTCTAATCACAGACCTTTTTCATTATTCTAAAAAGGCTTTTGAAATTCTAATCATGCACATTTTTCATTATTCAATAATATTTTAAGTAGTTTTACCATTAGCAACACATCTGCAACACTATAGAGAGGACAAAATGTTCAAACATTTATCAACTCGGAAACATTATTTTTAACATATTCTGGTCTATATGTATACTATATATGAAAATTTTCAATCTACCCTCACTAACAGACTCGAATTATAGTTT
>APFE030273070.1:10910-62722 GCA_000404065.3 Pinus taeda | reverse complement strand
GTAATTTCAAAGTATACGGAAATTGCCAAATATAATGGTTCATAGTGATTTTTTAAATATGTTTTTAAATACACAAATAGATTTAATGTCTATTGATATTTGAAATAGAATTAAATTGGTTATATTTTAGTTAAATTGGTTAAAAACCTCTTATCTACTGCAATTTTCAAAATTCAAAATCCTCAATTTTGGATTCTAGAAAACTACCAAATAGCATTAAACATCTTATCCACTCCAATTTTGAAAATTTAAAATCCTCAAATTTCATTTCTAGAAAACTACCAAATAGCATTAAACTTTTGGATTCTAGAAAACTACCAAATAGCATTAAACATCTTATCCACTCCAATTTTGAAAATTTAAAATCCTCAAATTTCATTTCTAGAAAACTACCAAATAGCATTAAACTCTGTTATACAGATTTAAGATATTGAAAATTCTAAGCTTCAGTTAATTACTTAAAATTTATTTGGATGAGTGTTGGATAGCTTATTAAGCTTGGATAGGTTCCTTAGTTATGAAGTTCCTTATTTAACAAGGTTTCAAACCTTAAAAATTTTGTAAAACAATTTTCAGAACATCATGCACAAAATTGGGGATAGATGGACGAAAATGTTGATTTTGAAATTTTGATACATAAATAAATCTAATACTTTAAAAACCTCTTATCTATTCCAATTTTGAAAATTCAAAATCTTCAACTTCCAATTCTAGAAAAAATACCATTAACATTAAACCTCTTATCCACTCAAATTTTAAAAATTCAAAATCCTCAACTTCTAATTCTAAAAAACTACCAAATAATGTTAGAGATCGTTATACAACAAAAACATACTTTAGATACCAAAATTTTAGGCCACATTTAGTTAGTTATTTAAACTTTAGATACCAAACATTCTCAGCAGGCTACATTTAGTTAATTACTTAAAATTTATTTGGACGAGTATTGGATATATTACTAAGTCGTGGGCTCTGGGCAGGCTCCTTAGTTATGCAGTTCCTTATTTAACAAGGTTGCCAACCTTAAAATCTTCTTAAAACAATTGCTAGAACATCATGCAAAAAATTGGAGAGAAATCCAAAAAAAATCTTTTGAAATTTTTATTTATAAATAAATCTAATATCTTAAAACCTTTTATCTATTCCAATTTTGAACATTCAAAATATTCAACTTCCCATTCCAGAAAACTACTAAATAACATTAAACTTCTTACACTACTACATGTAGGGGGGTTTTAAGACAATATTTAATGCAATATTTGAATCAATTGTCTAAACTTAAGACAAAATGAAACTTGTGTATTGTCTTAAATATTGTCTCTAAGCGGATGTCTCAAAATATAATGTCTCAAAATTTTGTCTCTATAAAGGCAATATAGAACACATATTATTATTGTCTCTGTAAAGACAATTTGATTTGTCTCTCTAGGGACAATTTCATTTGTGTCTGTTTAGAGACAATTAAATTTTTGTCTTTTTAGAGACAATTCCATAATTCAAACTATTGTCTCTCTAGAGACTATAAAAAATTATTTAAAAAAAACAAATGTCCATAATTCAAACTATTGTCTCTCTAGAGACAACATAAAAAATATAAAAAAAAAAAATGTCCATAATTCAAACTATTGTCTCTCTAGAGACAATATAAAACATTATTTAAAAAAAAATAAATGTCCGTAATTCAAACTATTGTCTCTCTAGAGACAATATAAAAAATTATTAAAAATAAATAAATCTGCTCAAACTATTGTTTCGGATTTGCTCCTACCAATCTATCTGTGTATCCATCTCTATCTACCTATCCATCCATCCATCCATTCAACTATATGCATGTCTGGATATACATATGTAAGCCTGCAGATCTATGTTTTATAGTGTGTGCTCTCCTAAAATTTGGGATATGTGTGCACATTGCATTTATAGGGTGTGCCTTGGGAAGTATGTATCATAACTGTCGTTTGAGGTAACCAACCTATACGCTTGTCTATGTTCCCCATGGTCACTCGTCAATCTATCATCTGGAACCGAGAAAACTTGGCATTTATAGTAATATTAGTCATTCTATCTAATGGGAATCATACTAACGAGGAGACTAATATGTTTGCATCGTAATAAGATAGCCACATATTACTCATATGCCACTAAAACAGGGTGTTATGACCTATCAATAAGCCTAACCTAAATCCAAGTATTATGGTAATTACAACACATGTATTACCATGTTCATAAGCAGATAAGAGTACTTATAACAACAGACCCAACCTATCGCTATCTATCCCTATTCAATAAGCTTAAGTATAGCACTAAATATGGTTTAGCTAATAGATTCGTAATGATTGAGCTTTATATTCACACCTACTCCATATGTCCTAGTTGGAACCATTGCTCTCCATATTTTTCAAGGAGAAAAGATATATCAAACTGGTTAACATTAAATAACAAGGACTTGACAATTACTGTACAATAAATAAACCATGTTCATCCTGATTCAAGGACCAAATAAATTCCCTAGTCCATTAAATCAGAGAAACATACACCATAGAAAATTCAGGAAAACAAAAATATTCGATAATACAAAAAATTACAAGCTACACAGGCAACATCCTCAAAACTGCCAACGCTCTAGTTGCACCTCTGCTTCAGTTAGGTCTTTCTGAGCTTTCTTCCTACGATAAAATATTGGGCAGTCATGATTGCAATAAGGATAGGACATCAATGTAAGTATAAAAGAGATAGTAATTGTAAAAAAAAAAAAAAAACATCCTATTAATTAAAAACAAATACATGATCACACAAATGTTACAAAGTACATCCATAATGTAAATTTAAATCATGTTATTAAAATGTAATACTTGAAATATAGAATTCAAAAACCTTGTGCAAAGAACATCTTGGTGCAGAGAGCCTTGGCACCGCTGACATTGTGTCCATAGTTTACCAAAGAGAATTTCTAATTCCCTCATTGACATTGATCAAATATTAGTGTCATATGATAGAAAATCTAGGTGAGAACAATAGACACAAGGCCTACTTTAAATTCTCCAAATAGAGAGTAATGGTATTAGAATACCAGCTTACCATTTGCAACTATTTTCTAATACAATTCTGCTTCTCTTCCTTTGCAATGTGAACAAAGTGTCTGATCTTCTTTGCTGCATTGGCAACATGAAATCAGGTAACATCATGAATTTTAGTATGAAGCAACCTAACCAGAAATTCTTATAATAAGAAAACTAGACAGTTTCTTACAAGGAGAGCAAGCATGGAATCATGCAACCTCATAGATTTTTCCACATCAAAAAGATGAACCCTAGTAGCTTTTTAAAGCGCCAAACTGAAATAATAGTTACTCTCAATTGTGCACTACTATAAGCAAGGAAACCACATGCAGGACACCCTCTACTTGTATTAACTAAATACTTGATAAGTGTTTTACAAACAATACAACTGAGTTGTTTCTTGGCAAATTTCATAATTCCACTATTTGAAGGAGTTGATATGGAAACTACTCATGTGTGACTACCATGAAGAAGCTCCTTGCTTGCATTCTTAAAAATGGGCTCAAATATTCTCAACAGCGGCTATAGAGAAAAAACAGGCACTAATAAAAAAAGCTTAGCTGGAAAGAATTACTATCTATCAAGATATATTTGAAACACTGGTGAAATTTTCAAAAAGAGCATAAACTGCAAGTGATGATGCTTTGGTCTTTCACCTTGCTCAGTTGATTCTCCAGATAATATTGTGGATCAATAGGGATTTTATTCTCTAGTACGTAAATTGGATCCTCGGATTTCTCATATGCCTGAGCCCAAGTAGACACATTAGTCATTATATCCATAATCCCTCTGTAAATTATACCTACAAATAAAACATAACAAAATAATTAAAATAACCATTTTTTAGTGCAATATCGAGACTTATGCTGAGCACAGAAGGGGTTAATTATTACCTTGGCATCTTTTTCAGCCTTTATGATGACATATGGAACACGATCACCCACAGTTGGAGTAGTTGTAGCATCCCTTTGTAAACCAGGGGCAACTTGGCTTTAAAACACGACATCAATTTAAAAAATCCAACAATGGACTCATTGTCAATAAAAAGCAAAATATTACAAGAGTCTTTAGATGCACTGCAGTAATAAAAATAGAGAGATAGGATTGAAATGGAACCAGAAGGCATTGCACCATTCATTATACTTGTTCTGAGAAGTTATTTCCAGTATTTACCTTCCGCATGCGCTCAGCTAGTTCTACGTGTGCTGCCTTGACTGCATAATCATCTCCAGTCTTTGTCAGACCCTGTCTCAACAAAGAGATTGTTAGCACAGGCAAACAACAATGCCCTTAAGAATATGTTGATAGCCTTGATAAAGGATATGACCTGCAAACATTTGTTTCTGCCGTAGCTAAACAGTAATCAATTTTTCTTAGCATGAGATTAAAAATGCAGATATATTATATATTTTCATGTTTTGATTCTCTTCAATTGTATAGGAGCCTCCCTTAACACTTCTTCCTCCCATTGCTAGCAGTAAATATTAACTGAATCCCTTCCAAGTACAGAATGTAGGGAGAAGAAACATGACAGACTTAAAAACGAAACTTCCATGGCCTGCCCCAACTAGGTATATAATATATACTTCTAACACTTGAAACCAGGAATATGTAATAAGTGACTTGCTCGCAATGTAAATCTCCTCTTCCCCTATCATATTTTCTCCATTTCAAAAGTAACAAATGGTCAAACAAATTTGGTCATAAACATGCAGAAGGATTCATTGTTCTCACCTTAGTTATCACCAAAAGTGACAAATCCATTATGTTCATTAACAAGTCAGAAATAGTGTTCTTGACATACTGCACTGCACTAGGTATGTCACAATCAATGAGTATTTTGTGAAGGCACTCTGTAACCAAGTTCTTCACTAGCAGGAAATTGTCCCTTCGCACTGTTTCAATGCCTGTTGATATGGAATATTTAAAAGATCAAGAATATTTAATAATTAAGAAGGTATCAAATAAATTATTTTTCTAAGAGAATTTTGAGCCTTCACAAACACTAAGGCCTGTATTTGAAACAAAAAGATCAGGTTTGTCACCTTTAGTATCCATTTTGTCATAAGCATCTGGCTTTGTCCACAACAACCTGGCATATCTTTTCTTGCTGATCAACAAGTATGGGTAGTATGTTTTTTCAAATTCTAGTTTAATAGGCTGTGTAAAAGAATATGTTAAATAACACACTAATTAGATGTCAAAGATGCACCAAACAGATGCAGATAAGCCACAGAAAAGCATAACTGATCATCTTGTCCTGTGCATATTTACAAAGATCTCATGGAAGTGGAATGTCAAAAGAAGATTAGTTTTAGAAAGAAAGGTGATATTAAAACATTCATCCCTACAAAAACATCATTAACAACTCTAGAGGCTTCACGAATATTTAAAATTCTTGACACTGTACCTTTGTAAATGTAGGTCACTAATATAATCTAAGGCTTCCCTCCCTAGCGTCATGGCCTCTTCTATATTTGGTACACCAAACTGTATCATAACTGAATCTGTATCTCCATATACAACCTAGATTCAAATATAAAAATATAATATCAAGCTTTACAGTAGAAATCTTGGTTAGGATCAGATCACCCATTATGATTTCAAGAACTTGGACTATCACCGATACAGCAAGTGTACTTCCTGTCATTACTGATCCAGTTCAAAGGTTACAAATGCCTTTAGTTGCTAAATAATAGCCTACCTCAGCATTGTACTGGTAATGGCTGCTTCCTCATCTACGGTTTCTCATTCCAACAACAGTCAGTGGTATGAGATATTCATAAATCACCGCGGAGTTGATGTGAAGAAAACCTTCACTAGGTCACTCTACAATCGCCTTCGCTCAATTGAATTGAAGGCCTTTCTGGATGAGGATGAGTTACAACGGGGATACAAATTTCCTTCTCAAATAAAACACGCTATTGAGACTGCCTCAACCTATGTGGCAATCTTCTCTCCTCGTTATGCTGAATCAAATTGGTGCCTAGATGAGCTTGTGATGATGTTGGACTCAGGGGTTCCCACAATTCCAGTGTTTTACGGTGTCACACCCGCGTAGGTTCGATGGACGCAGAGTAAATGGGGAAGATATGCTCAAGCCCTACAAAACCTCACAGAGAAGAGAACTTCCGACCCTCAAACTAATGAAGAGAAGCCACAATTTGACTCCAAGACTATTGAAGATTGGAGAAATGCACTTTTTCATGTTGGAAACATTAGTGGTTTCGAGCTAGAGGCGTGCAATACTAGGTGAAAACTCAACCTTCACTATCAATGATAGTATTTATGTTTGATAAATAGACATAGACATTTGTTTCTCACTGTTATATTTATTTTCTTCTGAATAACTAGCAAGGAGATGGAGATGGAGCTGCTAGATAAGGTGGTTAAATGTCTGTTGGAAATAGTGAAAAATCCAAAGTTTCCCGTGGCCGACTATCCAACAGGCTTGAATTTTAAGCTTCAAGATTTTGAAGACAGAGTCCTGTTGCAGCAACAGCAAAGGGGGGAATCTCAGATATTGGGGATAGTGGGGTTAGGTGGCATAGGAAAGACAACTTTTGCAAAATATTGAAAAAAATATGAGATTTTAACCTTGTTTTTCATGTGGCCCCATACCTTTTAAAATTGACAAATATATTTGGTGTAAACATGCTGAAACCTTTGCACTACTCTACTAGGAATGGAAAACAATATATATCAATACTATTGCATACAAAAAAACTAGTACCAAAATGATAATGTTGATGTCACTAAGTTCTAAACATTGAAAATAGATACAATGAAAAGACAAGCACCTAACTCAATCAATATTTCCATACTATTGAAATATATGTCCCCCAAATCTAGACTAAATGACCTAAATTCACTACCCAGTGATAGATAGAGAAAAAGGTACTTTGAGGCCAAATGTTCTAAGAAAAAACTAGATGATAACATGGGTAAAAGTATGGAGAATATTGTGATCCCATATGTTAGAAAAATGAGATAGGGAAACTTGTAGTAGAATTAGTGTTGGTAATCTTCCAGTATGAATGTCACTAATAAATTTAGCTCCGATTGTACTCAAATGTTTTTATAAATATCCTCCATAATATTCCAAGGAATTTAATAAAACGTTTTGAGATCAAAACTAGTTTCAGAAATCAATTTCAAGAGACAAAATCCAATAGTCCTAAGAATAAAAAAGACAATCCAATTCCTTCCTTGTATTTGGGGATTAACACTATCTTCAGGCTGAAATAAATTTACATTTTTCCAATTCCCAAGTGAAATTTCAGATCCATGTTAGAAAATTTGTAAACTCAGACACAGGTAACCAGTATGATGTTTGCACCGAAAGAGCCTAGGTTCCTTCTACAACATTCATGGAAATCAGATAAGCCATCATATCTTTCATGGCACATTAAATAAGGAAACTAACACAATCTCATGTAAATCAAGATCTAGAATGCACCTAGACATAGGAAACTCGAGGATGAATATCTATCTTGAGTTCACACAAATGGTCGATGTATGCAATATTGTAACTCTAAATATCCAACCTAAATTTAAATAGATTTGGCTATTGTATATGTTAATTTATAGAAATGTACTTCAAAGAAAACCCAAGTGCCTAGAGAGGGGCTGATATAATATATCTCCTTGTTTAAGCACCTGATTTGGCCTGGACCCCAATATTCCATCCAAAAGTTCAGGAACTTAGAAAAAGTTACAATATATCCCCTTGTTTAAGTATGAATGAATCTCTTCTAGAATACAAGGATGTGTGCAATCAGCAACTTTCCTTGGATAATCCATTGAAGAGGCTTGACCATGCCGAGGGACCAGAATATGATACCCTAGTGAAAAATCTTGAGCTTATAGAAATTGATGTGACATCAGAGACTGAATATTTGTCACTGCATGTCCCACTTGGAGACCATGTGTGTGTCATGGAGAAAGATGCTACGGTTTTGGATGGGACAGATCATTCTGAAAGTATTCTCCTCACATAAAATCTTGTAGAATCTGGAGAAGTAGCTGAGGGTTATACTATTTTGGATGATATGAATGTTCCTAGTAAAGGGGATTCAAGAAGAACCAAACTTGTAGACAGAATATCGACTTTGAGCAATAGATTACAAAATTTGCAATTGGACTTACAAGGACCATTCCCTTTATTGTTGATAAAGAAAATTTCCATATTATATGTGATTTTATCTTGCTTGTAAAAGCAAGTTGTGTGTGATATGGACCTATTTCATGCTAAAGAATTAGAGTCTAGTGCCAAACACATGATCACATATCCAAGCAAAAGATCATCCCAGTGCATCTCCTAGAATGGTAGATATCAAGTGACACAAAGTGGCCATTTATTGCACAGAAGTTGAATTATATAGCAATGAGCCAATGGAGAGTGCATTTTCATAAAAGGATGACCTCATTTCTCAAAACACACCCAAAGAAACTAGGATTGTTACAATGTTGTATGTTGGGTTAGGGTGCAACACTATCATGTTATAAGACACAATTGCATATAAAAGGTTATACTCCATTATTAATTTAAATTGTGATGCTAAGTTACAACTAATTATTGAAGTTTTTCATTACAACACTAAAAACAAAATATAATTGAGTGAAAAAGGTGGAACCAACATCACAAGAAAAACCCAATATGGTATGATTTCCTCTTGAAGAAACCAACCATGTGAAATGTGAGAAATATCAAGAGAGGATTAATGTAGAAAAACCCTAAATCTTGTAGAAATGGTGAGGATCCTAAAGTAGAAACACTCCTAAATCTTACAGAAATAGTGAGGATCCTAAAAGAAATACTCTAAAGCTACGTGATAGATAATGAAAGGATAATCCAAGAGAGAGAAAGACCATTAGAATTGAATGCATTGTTTCTAGAAAATCTATCTAAAATTCAAAAGCAATTGCAACAAAGATCTAATGATACCAATGATTAATTTCAAAGATAAAGATTCATTGAGAGGTTAAAAAACACATATTATCTACAAATAAAATGAGGAAAATCACCTCCATAAAAATACACCATGCTAAAACGATAGATACATCTAGTAACAAATCATTATTTGATTCGTCTAAGGTTGGGATATTGAATTCATATGAGCTTCTTGGAAATGGTTCCAAGAGTGAATTACATAAGAAAAATAAAAATAAGTATTCTTGAACAAAACTTCCTTGAAGGAGAATAGATTCAAATCACAATAATGCAAGACTTTAGGAAATGGTACCAAGATGAGTTTCTTAGCCAAGATAAAACTATAATAGAAAGATATAAGTGTGAAAAAATACTAGATAGCTACTTGCAAAACAAGAAACAAGAGAGAATAAAACCACTAAGAAATTAACTAGTGAACGAGAGAGACAATTCAAATTTTTAATAAAATCTAATAATATGTTATTGATGAACATGAATGCAATATATAGACTCTGCTAGAGACCAATTAATTCCTGAGTATTAAATGCGCAATTAAATGACACCCATATAGCTGTAGTAGTGGTAAATTTTAGAGTTGCGGTAAGATCAAATCAAAGGTATTGTAGGCCAGCATGGTGAAAAGCAATAACACCCTTTGATTCGGTAATAAATAAATAAAAAAAATTGGACGGAGACATTACATATTAAGACAAAAAAACTATTAAAACTATTAATTAAATAGCATGAAATTTATTGTTGAAACAACAAAGCTCCAAAAGTTTTGCTGAAACAACGAAGTTGGTAGACTCCCTGTAAGTAAGCCTCTATAGTACCATAAACTCACAAAGTGCATTGGATGACTAGAAAAAATTACCTGTGGGTAATTTACACCAAATTAGTCGTCAATCCGGGTCAGTTGCTGACAGTCGAAGGAATAGTCGAGAGACAGGGGAAAATAAACATAGATGAATAACTTATTTACGGTGGAAGGATGGAAAAAGGAAACTACTAGTTGTTAAAGGCAAAATGAAGATGCGTTGAAGCCTTCGAAATGATTAACTTGAGGATAAAAAACACACATTTTTCTGTGGTTTATTTATTTATGATAAATTAATTTCAAACAGAAAATAAGGGTTATCAAAACATAAGCTTGCCCTCCTTGTATCCTGTAACTAAAAAAAAGAATATAAAATCGACCTGGTAATTCTATATACATGGGGTCTTGAGCAAAAAAACTTGTAATTCACACAAACAAAAGAAAATAGAACCAATTATACAATATATATATATATTATATATATATATATACATATATATTATAAATAACTTGGATTGAAACAAAAAAGAATTACAACAAAAATTGAAGGAATGCACAGTTTTAGCCTTAGTACCAGAAACCTTAATAGAACGCTTACATTTGCTAAAACCCACATCTTTATGATTGTAGATAAAATTGTTACACCAAAACAAGCCAAAATGTGCCATGCAACAAATTCAGGGAGCAAACTTCTCTAGAAAGATCTGATCAACTTATAGTATACATTAATAATACCAGTTGTATATGTTAAGGGACGCCTCGTACTCTGACAGAAGAACAAAGGAGGAAAATAAAAATAAAATCGTAAGGGCAAGATGAGACCCTAATATGTAGCCTACTGAATTTAACAATGTTTGGCATTACAAACAACAGACTGTGGCTGAATAGGTAAGAATAGGAAATACCCGAGAGCTGAAATAATAGCATCCAACCCTGCCTCCTCCTAGTCCCACCGAACTCAGTCCAAGAGAACCTGCAATTCAAAGGAATGACAATAAAATGAATAAGGAATAGTTAAAGGAAGTATATGTGCGAAATCATGGAGGAAAGTAAAAAAATATAAGGGATTTACCTTAGGGGAGTCGATTATGTCGCCATAACGGAGGAAGTACTTTTCGGGTTCCATCATTCCAACTGAGCTTAGCCCAAAATCAAATCTAGGAAGAACATATCGTAAGGAATTGGTTTATTCCTGTAACCAAATTGGAACCCATTCTACTAAATTTATTGCAAAAACATTGTACCTCTTCCATTCGACTCAATGTAAAGGAGATAGCAAGGCCAAAGAAATATACCTGAGTGACGAATTGCATAACTTTCAGCGTAAAAAACAGGAAACCAAACCCTCGAAAGTGGAACCTCCTCCTTCGAATAGATGGAGTGCAAATGACTGACTGTAGCAGGGAATGGGGTAGTTGGTCACCCTAAATCCCCTCCCATGCACCCAACCTGTGTGATTAAGGGTATGGAAATAAAAAACAATGATTGTGACCAGGTGGAAGGGTTTTAGGTCACCTCGATTCTAGCAAAACTGAGAACGTGTAATGGTACACCCGCGCATAATATTATGTAAATGAATCAAATCCAAGTTGGGTTGGAAAAACACAGATCAACAACACGAAAAAAGAATCCAAGTTCCAAACACAAAGTTACAAATTGTCAAGTTCAAGGCTATGCATTCAATATCACCGGAACCAAGACCTTAGGGAAAAATTCACATCAGTTAATCATTGATATAATAATTATTAATGTGTGGTAGTTGTTACGGAGTATTGGAATATGTAATGCTGTGTTAATTTTATTTAATGATTTTTTTCTTATGGTATGCCAAGTGGATGTTATATCGAGGTTTGAGATGATGGTCAATATTTATGTTGTTTTATATCATGTGTTAACTTGATATTTTTGAGGTGGAGTTTCTTGTGTGAAAGTAATTGCGTGTTTACTTAAACACATGATTCAAATCAAATTTAAAGAAGTAGTGTTAGTATTTATTGAAGACGTTTTTAAAAGAAACATGACAAAAAAATAATTAAAGAAATGATATTAGTATTCATTACGCCATAAGGCGTTTCTCTTTGAAATGAACTCTCCTCTAATCCTTGTTGTCCTAGGTATACACCATCGGATTATGTGTTAGATGATTGAAATAATTTCCTTCATTAATCTCATAACTAACTCGGTTACCACTGCTCAACTAACTCGCTGATTAATTTTATAACCTAACTGAATTCCAAAGACCAGGGATGCCTCTCAAAACTAAAGGTTAACGAACAGTTACTGTCCATTTGAACTAAACAAGTGTTCGATCCGGCTTGCTTTAATATACAGATTATTCATCCAGACGAGACATTAGTGAAAAAAGACGCTGACAGTGTTGAGATTGAAGATCATGCTTCTCTCTTTCTTTTGCAGATGACATCCACTCCACAGGGATGAAAAGTTTTGATCGAAGGGAATTCTAGAACAATGGAATTGTTCCTGCGTAACAACTCCTTGGTTAAGGACGAGATCTTTCTTTTGCAGGAAACAGTCACTCTTCTTATTTCTTCCATGGATGAAAAGCGACAACAGCTTTTGATCGAAGGGAACGCCAGACCAATTCCATAATAGCTCTCTGGTTAAAGACAGGATCTGGTAACATTTTAAAGATATTTTCTTCCATTTGGATGCATTGTTTTCAATTCCTTTCATACTTTGACGAAGTTGGAAATAAATGTCTTATGAACGAGGTTTCAAGTGGGCGAATGATAATGATAATGATTCCTGCTATCTCTGCTAAAGCCTAAAAACTGGAAATACATATGTTGTTCACAGGCTCATTTGTGGTTATTTTTCAGTGTTTTCAGGTATTTCAATTTTCAGGTAGTTGCTATTGAACAAAATTCCTTTCACATCCCATAAAGCACTCTCCTCACTAGTGTGAAAACACTTTCGGAGTAACCAAAAACTAACATAATTGGTCAAGGATTTGAAAACCTGTAGAAGGTTTGAGGTGATCAATGAAAAATGGCTACGATTGTTTGGCTGTGTTAGTTGTTAGCTAAGTTAGTGCTGACTATTTACCTTTACTCAGCTGCCTACTGGTTTAGGTTCCCCTCTATCATTGTTTTCAGACATATTCTTGTAACCCTTGTTTATCTTAAAAGTTCTCTATGGTGTAATCCTTGAAGGCTCCATTGTTCTAGTTGTTTAAAATCTGGCCTACAATCACGCAATATTTCCTAATTAAAAATATTAATGGATTATGTTTTTGCACTGGACTTTATAGCTTTTCATAATGTTAGAAATTAGTTCCTTGTAGAGTGGGCCAAAGTCTCTATCGGTGAAACCAATGTCCTGCATCTTATCTATATAAAACTATATCTAAACATAGTGATTTCTTTTTGGTTACAATTGTTTCTATAGAATTATAGACAGGAAAGACGGTGTTAGAGTGTGTAGCATTTCCATTTCTTTATCTTATTAAATAGTATAAAGCATAAGATATTTTTTTTACTTTTTGAATTTTACCTAAATCTCTTTTTAAGTGGTTGGGGATTAATCAATGCTATCAAATTATATGTTACTAACAACATTGCCTTTTGATCAACAGTTATACCCTAAATGGTTCCAAAATGTATCTGTTCAATGTAAAACATTAAAAGTAGGAGAATGCAATCTACTATAGCACACTAGCTGCGACCTGCCACATATGATGAGACAACCATGTCTGTGTAGGCAAGAGAAATACCGAGAACAAAATGGAAGCGAAATTAAGATCTACACTGGTTGGAAACCTAAAAGACTCGAATACAGGTATTATACCTATAAGTGTAACTTAAAGCCTCAGTGGAAATGTAATACAATTAAAAAAATGAACTAGAACATACTGCTGGAGAGGCAACCTTTATTTCTAATCCTTTCAAATGAAGGTAAAACTTAAACAAACGCCAAACTGTAACTTCTCGAGCAAAAGTGTTATAGTTTAAAGGACTGGTTCCTCTTAAAAATAACCAAATATAAGCTTCCGTATAAATTGAAAAAATAAACAGAGTCTATAATCTTTGCAATAACCAAATAAAAGATGCCATAGAAACTGAATTTACAAACGAAGACTATAATCTTTGCTAAAGCCAGTATATATTGGCATACAGAAGAACTAGTGATAACAAGCAGGGACAAGATCATGTTCAAAGAGAACCAAACCAGTTAAGTATATTAGAGACCCAAAAATAAAATAAATATTAGATTTGTGATAAACAAAAAGAGAGTAAGGGAAAATCTGTGCATGTAGATTCTGTGACCGGATGTCAGTGCATCATCACAGGCCAACCTTGGACAGAGGCCACCCATGTGAATATAAGCTACATTGATGAATTCGAGAGGCAAGAACCCTCAAACCAACTGGAATCCGAAACCTTGCGACCATGGTCATGATTCTGGGTTCCAGAATTCATGGTCATCGCAGGGGAACGGCTAGGTTAACCACTGCAAAATATTAGAGGAAAACTATACATGTAAGCGTAGAATTACCAAAAATATTTAGGCTGCGGTGTTTCATAAGAATAAGTAACGCAGAACCATCTTTTCTACGTATCTCAGGAAAAACGTGTTGAAAATAAAATTATTACCAAATAGAAGCTTATTTCGTAGAGGAACACAAAACCCATAAGTGCTATATAGAGCAAAGAAAATACAGACGGCCATAGCTTAATCATGAAGAACTTTCGACAAAATTACACGGATACTCCTGAGGAGAAAACAATGTTTAGTCTTTTACAACAAAAGTCACGAAACCTCCAGCGTTTAAAAAAAAACATATTCAAGCTCCTGCCCATATAAATGAGTGAGCCAAGAGAACCCAAGAGGTAAAACAGAATAATTAATTTTCTTTTACAATTGTATTACAAAAATTAAAGGTAACCCCCGCCGGTAATGAGCAATCTTGGAGAAGCTAACCAGGAAGAGGAAAAAAATAAATAAAAACGAAACCCTCCAGGTCTAAAACTGAAGAAACCCTCTTAAAAGGTAGGGCAAGGCAAAAGCATTGTTAACAAGCAAACCCGAATATCTCTCCACAGCTTAGTCTGTACAGGGGACAACATACTCGGAGAGACTGCTCGCTCCATATGCGACTGGAATGTTGCCCCACCTATACAATCAATAGCGCTTTCTAGTCTCACCACTTCCAAAACCTGTGTGAACCATTTACCAAAGTTATGCGGCTAATTCCATAGCAAGAAAGGAAAACTAACTTCAAAGAAGAAGTGCCAGAAAATAGACAGGGTAAAGTTTATCCACCTGAAAGCAAGCAAAGTAGACCAAAATCCAAGGTTGAGGTAGCACCTGACTTCCTTAGTATTTGCAGACAGCGGTAGGCCTCCAAGCTTCGACCCGAGTAACCCACATCCAGAACAGGAACCCTAAACTGAGCTCTGACGTCAAGGGGCGACACATGAACCCTCATTCCTTGCCTAGGAGATTGATAACCTACCAGGAGCGCCTCCAGCCGTTCGATGGAAGGGCATGGTTCCTCGTCGTCAATGAGTGAGAGGATCTTGAGGAAGACAGACACGTCTGCATTGCCCATTAAACAACTTTGCAAAGAGGATTATTCCCATGGGACAGTTGGGGTAAAGATCGAAGAGGAGAGTTGTGTTGTCATGCTCTAAATAAGTGAGGATGCAATAGATTTCCTAGTGTTCATAAATATGTATTTTTATTACTTCATCTCATAACTGAAATCTCACAAGAAAACATGACACATATGTATCTAAGTTGGGGCAGGAGGAAATAAAGAAATTGAATTAGCTAAGAGTAAAAAAATTGTGACGATATAGTAGCAATAAAGGTTATTTTAGTGAACAATATAGTACCAATACCAACATCGTTCGACAACTTGGTAATTGGGTCTTTTGGCTAAAGTCTGAAAGAAGGAACCAGTGAAGTACATTGGGCAATTGGAGGAGCACCAAGGACGACACTTTTTGTCAATGGCACCAAAACTACCATTGAAAGTACATCCAAGAGAAACCAACATACCATGGGGAAATAAAATATCCATCTTGCATATAAATAATATGTCCAGTAAAGACAAATAACATAGTGTGGAAGACAAATATCCACACAATCAAGTTATTCTATTGTGATAATTTGATAGTAATCCAATATATTTCATATACTTGTGAGTAGAAATTGCATTAAAGGAGTCGAGAGGGGTCTCCCTTTGTAAACAAGCATCCGTAAGACAAGTCATGACCCAATGTCTAGCATGATTGAGTGGGTCATCGCACAAATCAGGACACAATTTTCTTACATGACGAAGTGGAGATA
The DNA here is from genome assembly GCA_000404065.3 of Pinus taeda. Lineage (NCBI taxonomy): Eukaryota > Viridiplantae > Streptophyta > Pinopsida > Pinales > Pinaceae > Pinus > Pinus taeda. Next base: position 46,599 of record APFE030273070.1, on the reverse strand, counting down.
AGTTCTTATTAGTTAGAGGAAATTATAAGCATGCATATATAAGACAAATAAATTCACAAGCTTCTAATTGAATAAACGATTTATATTATGTAATTCCCTCCTCCCACATTTACCCGAGATAATTGGTCCACCGGGGTAAACATGTGATGAAGAGTTACTATGATATGATTAAAATCCCTAAGTGCAGTTAAGGAAGTGGAACCGACTAACCAACTCTTTATAGACCTCCTTCAGGTGCTACAAGACCCCCAGGAACCAATCCACTAGTCTCGCCGCCCAACCCTTGAGTTAACCTAGCCTTTCAACCATATCCTACATCACTTGGTCTATGTGACACTATACCCTACATCACTACATAAATGACACTTCAAGTGATACCTATAGCCATTATTGCAGGGAAGTTAACTTTTAAAGTGATAGTATCTCTCTCTCTTTATGTGTTTTGAGATAAGTTGATCATATCGCTTCGATAACACTCAAGGTGTTGGGTTCATCTCAAGTGATACCCATAGCCATTATCGTAATGAAGTTAACTTTTAAAGTGATAATATCTCTCTCTCCCTTTGTGTTTTTCCAAAGAATTTGACCCCATCGCTTGGATAACACTCAAGGTGTTGGGTTTGTTACAGATGATATTAGAGGAAATTACAACATTATCCTAGTGTTGGAAATAATTAGGCTTAAAGGTTAAAAGTTGCTATGGTTTTTGTTATGGTGATGACTTGTAACTAAACACTAAATTGATTGCATTACAACAATGAAGAAAAGACATAAGCATGTGATAAGAGTACAAATGAAGTTATAATATTGACAAGGTTGACATCGAAAATGGTTATTTTGATTATTTGAAGGTTAGTGTTTCATTTCATTAAAATGATACTGAAAGTACCAAAAACAACAACATGAGATAGGATTGGTGCATGGAATCCACCATCCAAGACACCTTCATTTCAACATTTGCATGAGCTCTAGTCTATTCCAATTCACTTGCATGAGGATAAGTTCGATATATCAATGGAATAATCAATATGCGAGCTAGTCTTGAGTCCAATAGATGCATGAAATCAAGATTGACACCTCCAATGGGGTGGGTTTAGAGATTCCCATATAGGCTATGATGCCTTATGGGAGTGTATTAGGACTAGCTTTGTTTTAAAGCTTGATTGCATGAAGACAAGATTGAAGGGTTAATAAAACTAGAGAGTTGATAAATGTGAAAAAGCTTTTGTTTTCTCTATTTGGACAGTTCCACATCATATAACTTGTTGAACTAGAATGGAATATCCCCATAATGGTATTTTGTTCCAGTAAGTGCTCTACTTAATGGATAAGTGTTACAAGAATCAAAATATGACATTTTCTCAGCATACTTGGTTGAAGTTGGGTTGTCAAGCTAAAGTAGAGGAGAGGTTGTGCACCCTATGAAGAAGTCTAAAGTTGCAACTAAATCTGAAGGCAGTCGCTGATTTTTTTCAGGAGAAGAATAAGAAGACTAACAAGTGTCTTGTTCCTTATACACCACACCAACATGCACACAACCATCTGGCCCTCTTCAGTGTTTCCATGGTTATGGTCAGTGTTTTCATGGTTATAGGTAGAATTTAATGTTTATAAACTAATGCTAGCATTAGTTTCAAATCTTGGAAATATGAATCAAATAAATGAATGGAAAAAAGATATTGTATGAATAATATCAATGATATGGTTTGTCTACCTTGGGAAGAGGCCAAATAAGACCATCAATTATCTTATTGGTCCTCAAAGTTAAATTGATAAATTGATAGGTTGAGAACAACAATCATTTTATGAGCATGGTAAAGTTCATAACTTTGGATTAATATGCACAACTACATTCTATGTTGCACTACATTCTTCAGAATCGGTCAGTTCAATACAAGACCAACCTTAGCCAATCTGAACCACCAAATTAGACTAGTACAACTCTAAAACCATTGGGACCAACCAATTCCACTAGTTCTAGGTTAGTTCCAATAAGAGTGTGCTCTTCTCATCTTCCTCTCAAGTCGTTTTGTTGGATCCTTCCAAGAATGGTGATTTGGAGAGTGCCATAAACTGTCGCATTGTTGTGAGCACCTAAGATCATAAGTAGTTAAGCCTTGACAAACAAGAATTTTCAAGGAACTAGTACAGACATCCCAAAACATATTTAGTGAGGACGTGCATGCAAGGAACTATTACAGACCTCCCAAGATAGTTAGTGAGGATGTGCATGACCAAAAAGTATAAAAAAAAATCATCCACCCTCAAAAACCTTGCCCAAAACATTGAAGTGTGGTGCAAAACAAATTGTTGGTAGGTTAGTAATTCTACCAACAATCATTCCCTCTCCAATTTCACAAGAAGCTCCTACTCAAGCTACCTCCTCCACTATGGTTATAGTAAGTTTTTGCAACTGTGTGAGCTACAAGAAATTAAAACTTCCTCGGAATCTCCACCAACCTTAGGGAACTTGACTTCTTTTCATGCCCTAACTATCTTGGGTAGATTTATCAGTTAACTGGATGATCACTAAATTTGATTGAAGTCCCACTACTTAAATGACCTTCCACTAGTTCCTGCAAAAGTTAGAACTAGTTTAACTAACAATAACTTGAGATAATTGACCTTTATTGCTACAAAGTAGCAATCACATATGGAGAACTAAACTCTAACTCCTCCAACTCGAATTTACTGAGTAAACTACGTGACACAAGCCATGCCACACAAGTTTGTCTATTGATGTGGAAATTTGAATTTTTTCAATTTAATCAAGGAAAAATCAAATTGAGAATTTCTTGCTGCAATTTTCAACACATAGTTCACTAGAATGTATTACTTTCACTATGAACTTGGCATAGTTCACATGTTAAGTTCATAAGGTTTTGGGCTGATGTGGTTCTATGTGTTGTGTATATAAATAATAGGTGCCCATCTCATGCTATCAGAAACAAGGCTCCCTTTGAAGTGTGGTATGGCCACATTCCTTTAGTGAGGCATCTCAGGATTTTCGGTTCCTTCTATTATGCCTTGATACCTAAGGAACAGATAAAAAAACTTAGTGAAAGGAGTCACAAATGTATCTTCTTTGGATACTCATACCTCCAAATAATACCATCTCTATGATAAAGTGAATAAGAAGTTTATAATATCTAGAGATGTGATCTTTCTTGAGTCTTCCAAGATTGACAATGTTGTTGAGTGGCAGCGTAATCGTTTGGATAGATTTGAACATGCAAAGTATTTTCAAGAGTTTTACAGTGAGATTCTATATCTCCTTCTCTTACCTCTATACTTTCTATGAAGAGCCTTGAATAAATCAGGTTGAAGGAAATTCCTTCCCCTGCTTTGTCAGGAAAGAGCTAAGAGACTGCTGGAAGCAGGTAGCCAAATTTTGACAAGTAGTGAGGGTACATGTAAGATACAAAGCAAGGATTAATGCAAAAGAGTGTACTGACTATATACATATCATCAAACATATTTCATCCCACCTAGGATTCCTTGCATCATGCCTGGTTAGTCATAAGATCATGTTGGTCACAACCTCCATAGCTTAAAAAAACAAATGGTAATACTCTTCATCTTCTAAGTTATGTAATAAACAAGTGAAAGGGAGCAAGACATGAAGAGGAAACACATGGAATGGCTTTAAGTTCTTGCAACCATGCATGTCATTGAAGACAGAATGATTCGACAATGATAAGAAATATTTTAAGCTACACTAAGAGGTGTATTTCAAAAGATGTGCTTTGTTTTCCATACCTAGCCTCCAAAGGGTTATGCATCAGATGGATTCTTCATGCGGTACTGATATTCTTTCATACCTTCGGTTTCTCAGTCTTCTTATTTTTCTCCTTAGCTCCTTGAGAGTCATCTATCATATCATCATTCTTCATGGCCCTTGAGAGACATAATTGTGTAGTTTCAGTGGGCAATGACTCTTGCGGGATGAGGCCCTAGGGGGACACATTTACATAGTTTTAGGATGCAAGCCATTGCTAGGGGATGAGGCCCTAGGAGGGCACATCTATGTAGTTTCAGGATGCAAGGTAGACTGGGTAGTCAAGGGACAAAACTACACAATTTCTTGAGACAGTGGGTTCCGGCTGAAGGAAGGAGATTGGAGGAAATCACTTTGCAGTTTTGAATGCTAAAGGAGGTTGGAATTTCTACACATTTCACAGTTCCAACAGTCAAGGGAAAGTCTTGAGGGTTACATATGTGAAGTGCAGAGATCAGGAAAGTTGGATGAGGTTAGGTTGCTAAGGAAACTCCAAAATTTGGCGAAGTGTGGGATTAATGAAACTGATGTGAACAGTGATAAAAATTGATTATAATCACACACTTGAAAACTTAGAGATACAACATAGACCATCCAGAACATATAACGCATACTTCTCTTAATGCAACAACCTTTGTGGCAGCTTACGATAAGTGTGACTTTGATGATAGACTTTGGGAGGATAAAGGCAACACTTGTGTAAGAGTGGTTGAAATGAGTGTGAAACACGTCTATGTGGTGAGGACAACCCATTCTCATAAATATTTCCCCTTGAAGAAAAACAAACCTCCCTTTGCATGACAAGCGATAACTTCCATGCCCAAAGATGACACATTCTATGTAAATATAAAAGCATGAACGACTCTTAAGATCGAAAAGGGGAGCTTGAGATCATAAACTTACCAATAAGTGACTAAAAAACAATCGATAACAATATCCATAGTAGGTTTTGATATTTAAGTGCAGGCCAAAATTTTGGATGGTGTTGCAGTTGCTACAATAGAGCCTTCACCTTCTTGCTAGCTTCTTTTTTAACCAATGCCTTGAATTATACGAACTTGGATAATGTGTCATCTTTCTTCCACATGAAGAAGATCCAACAATTCCGTGAGAAATCATCAATAAAAATGACAAAATATTTGTATATGGCAGTGGAGGTTGTCGAGAAAGGTCCATAAACATGACAGTGGATCCTTTCTAGGACTGCATGTGCTTTGTTGTCCCAATAATGGAATGTGGATTTTATGTACTTCCGCAATGTACATCCTTTGCATACTATTGGGTTGTGTTATATTCATTCCACGACTAGCCCACGTAGTTAACCGGGGGGTTAGATGGAGGGAGGAGCCCACCTTCATTGCGCCGATTGTGTAGCCAGGGGGGGGGATCACAGGGGGTTTGAGGCGTAGCTGTAACCCCACTTTATGGGGTCCGAGGCAGCACCCCAGAAAATTTTGGTTTTGGGCCCTATGTTAGGATGGGCGGACCCACCTATGGTTTTGTGCATGATTTTCGCACATGTTTTTGGACGTGATGGTTTTCGGTCCATGGTACTGGATGCTTCGGCATGTAGAAATATGTATTATAACATTGAAAGGAACATAATGAAAAAATCAAGCCGGTAGTCCCAATTTCGGGATCCAGGGGAAAATCTCTGTGTATATGTGTTTTATGTGTTATGCTCTCGCATTGTTTATTTTTTGTGTTTTAGAATTCGTATGCAGGTAATTTTTGTACGGGATTAAAACCTACACATACATCCTACTACTTAAGTGCTCCTTTAGGGAGGCTAGTGGTTATTTGTTGTATAATATTCAAGGTGCCATGATGCAAATGGCCAAGTATTTTGTGCCAAAGTTCATCGACATCGCTACCTACACTTTCTCCGCCTTAGTGCTTAATGCAACATAGTCTTCCACATCTAGATTATACAGGTTCTTCACACGAACCCTGATCTGCTTCACCTGTCCGTGGCTATGTGTCTTAGGAACGCTTTTCCTTTGATTAATATCGCTTCACAACCATGGTCTTCCAAAATTGCAACAAAGATGAGATTTTTCTTTAGGCCTAGAACAAACATGACATCCTTGAGCCTAATGCAGGAGCATTCGACACTCTTAATCAAACAAGGAATCTAAAGCGGAGCAAGGAGGACGATGTGGACCATCGGAGTAAACATCGGACATTTCTATTAAAATAAAGCTAGTTTGATAGAATGGATAAAGTCTCTAGAAGACTTATTTAATGTAATCTGCCATATGTATGTATGCATGTAGAGAGAACTAGGGACAGTTGAGTGATCCATGGAGAGGATTTGATTGGATCCTTTCAGTGATCCAATCCAATGTGTTTATAAATGATGAACCTGCGTGTTCAATAGGAAAGAGTGAGAACAAAGTAAATTTGTGAGAACAAAGTGATCAAAATGCAGTTGAAGGGGAATTTTCTCCCAAGGCTGAAATGCCTTAGATCTGTAATCATATCGTGTATAATATAAAGTGTGTTCAGTGTTGATATTGTGTGGATTTCAGTGTGTGTATATGTAATAATTCCTTTTTGTGTTATCCATATATATATGCGATGATGGCTTAATTCTTGTGTTACGATATTGTTGATCGACCATCGATCACTATAACGATCGATGGCAATCCATTGATTAATGAAAATATTGTTATATATTGCGTGTCATGTGTAGACAGAGTCGGTGGTAGAACTGTGTTTTAAGCGCAAAATCCATCAAATGGTGGACAAATGAGAGAATGCACAGGATCTGTTGGATCTCAGAGATCAACGGTCCAGATCAAAATACAAAGGAACCTGAAGGAACCATCAAAACCATCTGATGGAACAAATCGACGTTCATCACATGGTGGAAGAGCACGAAATTTATTTCGTGAAAAAAAGTGGTTTCGAAACAGTGGAAGTGGTATTTTGGGTGAGCGAAAAGTGGTAAGTGATATTGAAGGGTGAGAACCCGATTCCACTTAGTGATTGACATGTAGTAGCGAGGAGGAGAGAGGAAACCGCTTTATCGGGCAGTTAATCCTCATGCTATTTGTCCACCTGAAATCAATGTGGACCATCGGATCCACTAAGTGCAGATCGACGATGGAGGATTGATGCGCCAGTTTGAATATTTAGAGTGAATGTTGACCGTTGGATCCGGGAAAGTAATGGATGGTAAAGATCAGCGAATGGAGAGCGCAGTAGGATGCCGATGGACCGGATGTGGGTACCCGACGATTTATGAATGCGGGTTCATTATTTTTGAAGTCTGGCCATGCTTTCAACTGTGTGTTTTCCCGTGTATTCCTATGTATTCCCAATAAAGTGTTATGGTCCCGATTTATAAAGAAAAATTGACTAAGTTGTATGGTCCTGGTTTTTAAAGGCTAAGGCCACGAATAATTCTTCTGATAAGTTTGGAAGCCAAAACCCACAGGTCTCAGGGTTGAATATTGATATGAAAGGGGTTTTGGCCTTACCCCAAAATCATTTTTCATAATTTGGAGACAGTTTTTGGAGACTGTGGGTTCTGGCTAAGGGAAGGACACTGGAGGAAACCACTGTGCATTTTTGAATGGTAAGGGAGGTTGGGATTTCTAGGCATTGCACGGTTCGAATAAGAAACGAAAAAGCTTGAGGGTTACATATGTGAATTATGTAGTTCAGGAAAGTTGGATGAGGCTAGGTTGCTAAAGAAACTCTGAAATTTAGCTAAGTGTGGGACCAGTGGAACTTATGTGAATAGTGATAAAACTTCACTACGATCACACACTTGAAAACTTATCAATACAAAATAGACCATTCAGAACATATAACACATACTTCACTTAATGCAACAACCTTTGTGGCAGCTTACGGCAAGTGCGACTTTGATTATAGACTTCGGGAGGATAAAGGCGACACTTGTGTAAGAGTGTGTGAAATGAGTGTTAAACATGTATCATTCTCATAAATATTTCCCCTTGAAGCAAAAAAAACCTCCCTTTGCATGACAAGCAATTACCCCCATGCCCAAAGATGACACATTCTATGTAAAGATAAAAGCATAAACGACTCTTAAGATTGAAAAGGGGAGCTTGAGATCATCAGCTTACCAATAAGTGACTAAGGAACGATTGATCACAATATCCATAGTAGGCTCTGAAATTTAAGTGCGGGCCAAAATTTTGGAGGGTGTTGCAGCCTCTACAACAGAGCCTTCACCTTCTTGCTAGCTTCGTTTTCAACTAGTGTCTTGAATTCTACGAACTCAGAGAATGTCTCATCTTTATTCCATGTGAAGAAGATCCAACACTTCCATGAGAAGTCATCAATAAAAGTGACAAATATTTGTGTCTGGCAGTGTAGGTTGTCAAAAAAGGTCCATAAACATCATAGTGGATCCTTTCTAGGACTACATGTGCTTTGTTGTCCTGATCATGGAATGTGGATTTTATGTACTTTTGTAATGTACATCCTTTGCATATACCTTATTGATTAAGTGCTCCTTTAGAGAGGCGAGTGGTTATTTGTTTTATAATATTCGAGGTACCATGATACAAATGACCAAGTATTTTGTGCAAAAGTTCCTCGACATTGCAACCTTCACTTTCTCCGCCTTAGTGCTTAATGTAGCACATTCTTCCACATCTAGCTTATACAGGTTCTTCACACGAACCCCGATCTTCTTCACCTGCCCCGTGGCTATGTGTCTCAGGAATGCTTTTCCTTTTTTGAATATCACTTCACAACCATGGTAAACCAACCACTCAGTGAATGCTAGTAGATAGACCCCTAATCCTTTACCTTTACCTTTTTTTTACTATCGCCTCATATTGAAATTTTGAAGACAAAATATTTCTTTTCTCTTAAAAAATTGTCTTAAAGTCCCCCTCCGTGTAGTAGTGCCAAATGCAACAATAAACAAGTTGTCTCTAATCGTATCAGCATATATGAAAGGGACAGAAGAGGAATTGATGTCTGAGAAATCTTGTCAGTAAAACTTGTCACGTTCTTCTCAGACTACCCCCACAAAATAAAGAGCCCAACAAATTGTTGTCTTTATATAAGATAACATGAATGGTAAGTAAAATAACAACCTCGGTATAGGCACAAGACAATAGTTGTCTACAAGTTGGCCAGCTTAGGGCGCACTTTCATAATCAATTTTTCAGTTGTAATTAGATAATATCAATTTAAATTGATATGTTTGTGTCTTAATTGTTAATTGTATTAAACATAGTTTTTTTTTCTAAGTAGTATTGATCTATTAATATAATACAAAAAAAGTTATAGAGAAACCTGATCTCAGAGATGTTAAGCATCAGTCATCATCACAAAATGAAACTGTTGGTATTGGACTGCCCTAATAGAGGGGAAACCAATCCAAGAAGCTTTGAAGACTGCCCCTGTTATGGGGGAAACCAACCATTGAACCAGAATAACTATTTCAAAGTAGACCTTGGTTTTCCAAAATGAACAAAGAGGAATGCAATCCTTAACCAAAAAGATAGGGACATAACCAAGTAACAGTATGCCATTTCCACCTAGCAGAGAGTCAACCAGAGAATTCAAGACACTTGGTGTGAAGACATAACACATCCAGACCACAAAACCACGAATCATAGAAACATATCCGCCGAGAAGTTGGACACCTTTGCGAGAGACCAAAAACCACAAAAAGTGAGACGAATCCACCTAGGAGTTGGAGACCTTTGCATGAGGCCACGTGTCAGGCTGGTGGTTCCTCCAGAGCTGGCTCTTCCTCAATCCGGTAGGAAAACTGATACCAATCGTCATCCTCTTCAGACGCGCCGCGACCTTGAACAATTGGAGAATCTACAGTGCCTTCAGCATCCATCTGTCGCTTACCAGTGTCCATAGTGTTATCTTTGTCATGCAGAGCCTTACTACTTTCACCTTGCTGCTTGTTACTGATCCCATGACTACCTTTCTCTTCCCTATTCTGCTTGTTCCCACAACTGGACAGAGTAGCTTGCGTCGCAGACTCTTCCTTGAAAGAAATTGTGATGGTAGCAGTGATTGTAGGCCTGATTAGTGAACTGCAGAAATGAAATTGTGTGTTGTGAGGGCCAAAAAGAGGAGGGAGTGGGAGATCCACAGTGTGGACAACATTGTGCCTCCAACCTCTCCCAATTCTGGTATTCGGGTAGCTACGAGTGGGGTTAATGAGCGAGTTGGGCAATTCAGTAGTTGAGTCCGGGGAATCAGAGGTGGAACTAGTAGAAACTCGCGAGTGGTTAAAACCTCCATGCCTACTGCGCATGCAGTGCCTGAGGCAAGCCATGGCTGAATTGACATTAGAAGAATTGGAACGAAGGGGACAATGAGCGGGAGCAGGGGTGGGCGAACGAAAATCAAGAAGACAATGGCAGGAATGCGAAAAATGAAAACCATTACCAAAATTCTGACAAGGGAGAATTAGGGAGTGACTGCCTGTAGCAGTTCTGAAACATGGTTCAACCGCTTGCAGAGGAAAAACGCCATGGAGAAGGGGAGGAGTAACAAAACGGTTTGCAGGGGCCATGATGTTGAAGGAGGTGATCTCATCACAACTTTCGGAGTCAATAAATGTCACCTGCAAGGTGTTTTTAATCCATCTGTGGTGAGCTATTAGGATGAAGCACTTAGCCAGATGGCTTCCCAACCTGTCGGTGATCCTTCTTGTCATTTAAATGCCATTGTTGACACTCGCATCTGTGTGCGTTTCCTCTGCATTTTACCTTTCCTTTTGCACTAGATCATTGAAATCCTGCAATTTATGAGTATTGGCTATAGTGCTAAGAGCTCCTACACGAAGAGTCTTACCACTTTCAACGCCAATGTTTGCTAGGAGGTCTGCTACTTTGTTACCATTCTGATGAGTGTGCCTGATGGTAACTGCTCTATGAATGAGTAGCCACTGTTCAATCTGTTCCATCCTTTACGCCAATCTCCAACTGCTACCCACTTTATGTGCTGGAGTTCACTGTAAGATCTAGTTGATCATGTTAATTAAGATCTGAGAGTCCCCTTCAATATGAGTGGGAAGAATCTATTGTTCTGAGCCAAGAGAAGTCCTTGCCAAATTCCTTCTAATTCGGCTGAGTTGTTTGTATCCCAACCTATTGACCCCATGAATGTTTGGAGAACATTGCCCTTGTGATTTCTAAATATTCCCTCAAATCCTGCTTTACCTAGATTTCCCTTTGATGCTCCATCAAAGTTGAGTAGTACCATGTATGGTGGGCATGGAGTCCATTTGTCAGGTGTATGTCTAGAGGGAGGGATTTTCCTTAGGTGTACCTGCTCATGGTTCGACTGAAGGTTCCAGTTCAGCCAAATATTTTGTTCCTGTGGTGTGGATGGAAAATCATCATCAAGCCATGTTTGGAGCATCAAGGTTTCTCGTGTGTCTTGACATATATTGATCCATAGAACTTCTACGGGAAAGGAATGGTCTTTGAAGATGCAGCTATTTCTCTCTTTCCAGATTGTCCACATGAGGAAACCTGGTATTAGCTTCCATAAGGTGTTTAAGATTTTGCTTTTATAAGGGTGAGGTGCCCAAGAACGAATAGTGCTGGTTAAATCCTCCTTATTTCGTCCATCTCTTTGACATCTAAAGCTAACCTTCTCCCAAAGTCGGGTTGCTAACAGACATGAGTTTAGGAGATGTTCCTTAGTTTCTTCTGCCTGTTTACAATTTGGGCAGATGGAAGGTCTGTGAAAACTCTGTTTCCTTAGATTATCCCAAGTGAGGATTCTATTTTGGTACAACAACCAGAGAAAGGTGGAGATTTTTGGCCAAATTGGTGGTTCCCAAACTTTTTGCCAGAGGCTATCCTTGACAGTATGGTCCCTTAGTATTATATGATATGCTTCCCAGGAAGTGAAGGTACCTCTCATTTCATAACCCCATCTTATGATGTCTTTCTTATCTGATTGGCGAATTTTCCTATTTGACAGTTCCATATCCAGGCTATCTTTGATGGATTGCATGGCTTTCCCAAGAATGAGGTTCGAGCATAACCATTGCCTATAACCTTGGTTGTGAACTTCCTCCCAAAGTTGATTTACTTTGATTGTCAGTTTCTATACCCAATCCTGAAGCTGGTGGGGCATGAGTAGGTCCTTCAATTTTGGTCTTTGCTACCACGAGTCCTCACAAAACCTCGCATTATCTCCATTCCTGATTTCCCAAAAACTGTGTTGTTGGATTAGATCTTTATGTTGTTTAGCAGCATTCCAAATTAGAGAGCTTGTGCCAACATCTTTGAGCTGAATTAAATCATCCACTAGTCTATTATGAGCATACTTAGCTGTCCAGAGGATTACCTAAGGAGTATATGGTTTCAAGAGCCATCTCCACCAGATGCGCACTCTCATAACCTCGTTGTTATGCTGAGGATCCCGTAATCCAGTGCCTCCAGAGGATTTTGGGTGACAAACTGTTTCCCACTTTACCAGAGCCCATGTTCTTTTTTGTTTCGTATTCCCCCATAAAAAATCTCGTTGAAGATTTTCGATTGCTTTAAGAACCCATTTGGGTGCTGCTAGGATCGTGAAGAGGTAGAGCAGCATAGATTGTAGCACTACCTTGATTAGAACTAGGCGAATTGCCATATTGAGAGCTCTGAAGGTCCATGAAGAGATACGGGCTTCCAATTTTTCTAGCAGAATTTTCTAGGATGAGCGCTTTAAGGCAAAGGCTGTCATTGGAGCTCCCAGGTATTTGAAGGGAAGAGATGCAATCGAGAAGCCCAAAATTCTGGCTATGGAGGCTTGAGTGATGGGAGGTGTGTGAAAGAAGAAGAATTGAGATTTTGATTTGTTAATGCAGGCGCCAGAGGCATTCGAAAAGTCAGATAAAATTGATTTCAACTTACGGGCTTCCTGGACCGAAGGATGACCAAATAACATATTGTCATCCACAAATTGTTGCTAGGGAAAGCAGGGGTATTCTGGAAAGAAAGGCCACGTAATTGTTGGTTTTCAAGGGCATCTTTGATGTAATGTCCAAGACCTTCCGCCATAATAACAAATAGAAAGGGTGAAAGAGGGTCCCCTTGTCAGATACCTCTGGACGGGTGGAAGGGGGTGGAGGGGGTCCCGTTGACAAGAATTGAGAAAAAGGTAGAAGTGATGAGACTCATAATCCATCTTACCCAAGGAGGGGTAAAGCCAAAGGCTAGTAGTATTTTTTGAATATATTTCCAGCTTAAATTATCGAAAGCTTTTGAGAGGTCTATTTTAGGAGCATACCTACCTTTTTTATTTGCTTTAGGGAGTGAATGATTTCATGAGTGAGAATTATGCCATCGATGATCTGCCTTCCTTCCACATAACTTCATTGCTCTGGTGATATAAGAAGAGGAAGCAGGGGCTTGAGGCGTGTGGAGATCACTTTGGAGACAATTTTATACAATACATTGCATAGTGCAATAGGTCGGAATTTGTCCGGAGTCTGGCTCTTCTCATCCTTAGGGATGAGGGTGATGAAGGTGGAATTCAAGGATGGAAGCATCCATCTGTTAACTCTGGACTCCTCGACTACTTGCCAGACTTCCTCCCTGATTAGATCCCAGAAGTTGTGAAAGAAGTCTGAAGTGAAGCTGCCTGGTCAAGGTGCTTTCCCAACTTTGAGCTGTCGCATAGTTGTCTCCACTTCTTGTAAAGAAATAGGCATGAGGCGTATTTGATTGTGATCCTCAGTTACGATCTTAGGAATAATCTTGATGATATTCTCTATAGCTGGTAGTCGATCAGTCTCCGTTTCCTTATGTGCCCTCCGAAAGTGGGTGAGGAGTTCTTGTTCTATATCTTCATGCTTATGTAGATGTTCCCCTTGTCGATTTTTGAGGAGAGTAATGTTGTTGTGCATTCTTCGTTGGATAGTGGTATGGTGGAAGAACTTTGTATTGCGTTCGCCCTATTTAAGCCATCGGATCCTCGATTTTTGTCTCCAAAGAATATCTGCCTGTCTTGCTCTTTCTGAGATCTGCATTTGTAGTTGACGTTCCCATTCTGCTATGGTTTCGAATCCGCCTTCAGCTGTGATTCTCTGCAGTAATTTTTGCATTTCTTGTTCAAGAGTGTTTTGCACCTGGAAGATATTGTCGAAGGTAAAGCGATTCCATTGTTTTATTTTTTCCTTGATATGTTTTAGCTTTTGTTGGAGCTTGTACATTTTTCCGCCTTCTAGTGGTGTGAATTTTCTCCATGTCTCTGTTATCAGGTTATGAAAATCGGGGTGATTCAGCCAAAAGGCTTCAAAGCGAAAGGGCCTGAGACCATTGTCTCCCGGTCTTTGCCAGTGAAGCCTAATAGGCCAATGGTCCAAGCGAGAGAGTGGCAATATAGAGGCCAAGAGATCCCCGCCAAGATGTATTGCGTTATCAGAGATAATGAATCTGTCTAACCGAGATGCAATTTGGTGGGCATCTGCACGCTTGTTGTTCTAAGTATAAACGCCATTATTGAATTCCATATCTATAAGCCTGTTGTTATGAATGTAGTTTTTGAAGTGCGTGCTTTCACAGTCCAGCTTGATCCGTCCTCCTCTTTTTTCCTCCAATCTTGTAATCATGTTGAAGTCCCCTCCTGTGATCCAAAGTGGGTGGGATCTTTCTGAGTTGATCTGAGTTAGGGTGTTCAATGTGTCTACTTTGTTTGTTGCCTCCTGGGGGAAGTAGACATTAGTTAAGTGTCCATGAACATTTGTCCCTGTTAAATGAAACTTGGCCTAAATAAAGTGCTTACTGGCATGTATGTTGGTAAGTGTTATAGCTCTACCATCCCAAACGATGGCTAGCCCTCCTAAGGCTCTCATGGCTTCCACCGCCACTTCTTTGCTTCCTGGCCATGCTTTGGCAAGGATCTAATCCAACGTTGTGGAATTACACTTGGTCTCCTCCAAGAAGATAATTTGAGGCTTTTCCTGTTGTAGCATGTTCCTTATTAATCATCCCTTCCCTGGGCTGTTGAGCCCTCTGATGTTCCATGAGATGAGCTTCATGATTCATGATTGGGAAGGGGATTGTCTATAATTCTTATTCTTAGAGTTTGATCCTACCTAACTGACATTGAGATATATCACCACCTTCCTAGAGAAAAATGCATATGCCATATCTAAATGTTGGTATTTTTGTATTCAAATTCTCCACCTTATTGTGATATTAGAGATATTATTTTATTTCTTCAAAGATTCACTTAACTCTCTCGAGACACTCATAACTTATGAGTAACAAGTATACTTAACTACCTTCTTAGAGATTAACATACACCAAGTTGCTTGCCTCTTACATCCAATCCTCCAACACTACTAGGAAGAGGCCCCATGGCTAACTTCAAAGGTTACATAAACAAAACTTCAAAAGCTTAAATTACTCCCTTAACATCATGATCATTACACTTTTCTTTATGGCCTTAAATGTTAGAAATGCATCTCTTAAGCAATAGGAATACCTCTTTCTTTTCAAGCTTCATTATCATTACAAATATGTTACCTACTAATATACGCCTAATGATTTTTTCTTCATATTTCTTCTTTTAAATCATTTTTTCTTTATTTCTAGTGTATTTTAATATTCACATTCTCATCTCCATATATTCGTTCTTAATAGTTTTTTTAATATTCACATTCTCATCTCTATATATTCATTCTTAATACTTTTTCAAACCAATAGTAGTTCTTATAAATATTAAATATAAAAGTCGTCATTGTATTAAATATAAAGTTTTGTCTTAAAATATTTTTGTCTCAAAATGCTTTTGTTTTAAATATAAAGTTTTGCCTTAAATTGTTTTTGTCTTAAAATAATTTTGTCTTAAACTATTTTTGTCTTAAATATAAAGTTTTGTCTTTAAATTTTTGTCTCAAATATTTTGTCTAAATATAAATTTTGTAATCAAAATATTTCGTCTTAAAATTATTTTTTGTCTTAAATATAAGTTTGTCTTAAATATTTTGTCTTAAATAAACGTTTGTCTTAAATATTTTTGCCTCAACCTATTTGGTCTTAAAATATTAAAGACAAATCATTGATATTATTTTAAATATAAAATAAAAAAAAAGGAAGATTTTTTGAGACAAAAGATTTTTTTTGTCTCAAAAAAATGCCTCAAAAGTGCCCTTGGTGTAGTAGTGTTATCCACTCCAATTTTGAAAATTCAAAATCCTCAACTTCCAAAAACTACTAAATAACATAAAACCATAAAACACATAATATATTAGAATACAAAAAATAAAATACACACTTTTTTTCTTGAATTTGAGGGTGTATCAGGTTACCAACCTGAGTTTGAGTTGCTCCACAAGCTGCTTGAAAGAAATCATGCCTTAATTTACTTCAAAACTTCCTTACAAGCTCCCTAAGTTGGTTGGAAGAAGTCATGCCTTAATTTACTTCGATACCATATCAAAATTTACATATAACTTGTAAGTATTTTTGAGGTTTTACAATAACTAACTACATAAGTAAATAAAGCAACCACGCCTTAATTTACTTCAAAATATCCTCAAGGGTTATATACCATATCAAATTTTACATAAATTGTAAGTATTTTTCAGGTTTTACAATAAACTAATGGCATACGTAAATAAAGAGTACATACCTGATAGGTTGTTACCACCAGTCTAGCAGTTTTGAATGAGAAGGCATGCCATATTCACATGCTAACAAGTTCAAGAGTGCAGTAGGGTTAATTAAAAGATTGCAGGGATGTTATTTATTTTTCCAATTAGCAAGAAAAAGCAATTTCAGAGGAAAATATAAGACCATAAAAAACATATTCATCAAACCACATATGGTTAGATGCCAAAGGCGAAGTGGTAAAATCGAAAGTTTTTTTGCAAGAGAGTGAATTCCATTGCTAGTAAATAAGTCATTAAATTATGTCATCCATATTCATATGGCCGACGGTTACTCCCATAATTCCCATTAATTCTCAATAATAGAGCTTCAAAGAATATAGTAGGGTAGCCATAGCCCTACCATAGCCATATAGTCCCCATAATGTCCCATTAATTCTCAACAACCAGATCTTGAAAGAACATAGCACACTAGACATAGCCCTGCCATAGCCCTATAGTCTGTACCTTGTAGGTATAAAGAAATCCGACTGGATCACCTATGCGTAATATGTACATTATGATTAGATTTTTGTAAACTAAACCTTAATTATAATAAATAATTTTGGGGATTTGTAAATTCCATTATAATAGATTTTTATTGTTTGGATTTAATTAAACGTCAAAATGACGGAGCCCCAATATATTTTAGACGTCAAATCTGACATGCACAAATTTTCACCAACTATAAAATACGTCTTGTAGGACATCAATTTCCACGCCTGGATGAGACCATCTTTCCTGAAAGCATTAACATGTGTTTTTAATGTTTAAAAGAAAATTGAAAAACAAAAATAATCCTTGAATGGTCAAACTCCACCATGAATTCGCCCCCTCTTCAAAAAATGAGACCATCATTTGAAGGGTAAGCTACATGCTACGCTCGTAGATCTAGTTGGTGGCTTTTTGGGAAGTTATTTTCTTTTTAGTTATTTATTTATAATATTTATAATTCGATTCTAAGTAGATGTGAACTAGTGCACTGTTTTTTGAGGTTATTTTTTTATTATTTTTTTTAATTTTGGGAAGTTATTTTCTTGTTATCTATTTATAATTTTATATATTTTTCTCAATTTTTAAATAATTAACATAATTATACTAAAAATGGGGTTGATATACACCAACATGTTATAATAGGTTTACATGAAACACATACACAACCATATTAGTAAATGTGGTTGAATTATGTTAATAAGTACATATCCATATTAATATATATTAATATTAATTATTCTACAATATGGAAAATCCAATATTATAAACCTTAATGTTAAACTAAATATTACAAAATCTAATATAAAATCTAATATTATACACCTAACTATTATAAATCCAATTATTAAACTCAATACTATAAACCCTAATATTAAAATAAATATTATAAACACAATATTTTATCATAATATTAAACTCAATATTATAAACCCTAACATTATAGACCCAATATTATAAACCTAAATATAATAAGACCTAATTAATGGTCGAGTTACACTGAAGACAACTATAAGTGAGTTTTGACTTTTGTTAAACAAGATAAACATAGGGTTGACCAAGTTTGATCATGGCCAACTATTTAAACATGGATTATAAAGATTAACTTTGTTTGACTATGTTTGACTAATGTGGTTGACTATTAATATTAATCAATAATATTAAGCGGTGATTCTCTTGGACCGAAGTTGAAGAGTTTTGAGTGTTAAACATAGTCCAACATTATCGAACATAGTAAACCACATTAGTAAATGTGGTTAATTCTTTTTGTAATGTCACATTGCGATATTCGATAAATTGCAATGTAATATAACATTGCAATAAGGTTTGTCACATTACGACATTCGATAAATTTCTGTCACAATGTGAAAATGTAATATTGTAACAATGTTTGTCACATTGAAATATTATAAACCCTATATTTGAAACCCTAATATATATAAACCCTACTTTTAAACCCAAATATTATAAAACCTATATATTAAACCATAATATTAAGCCCTATGTATTAAACACACTATATTATAAACCTTCATATTATAAACCCTAATATTAAACTCATTAAAAATCCTATCTTATAAACCCTGGTATCAAACCCAATATTGTAAACCCAAATACTATAAACCTTAATAAGGTTGAGTTACATTAAGAATGAACAACTATGTGTGACTTTTGCATTTTGTTAAATATGGTAAACATAGGGTTGACCAAGTTTGATCATGGTCATACATATTTAAACATGGACTATGATGATTAACTTTGTTTGGCTATGTTTGATTGATGTTAAAGAGTGTTGAGTGTCAAACATAGCCAAATACTGTCGAATATAGTCAACCACATTAGTAAATGTGGTTAACTAAAATTGAAATGTCACATAGTGATGTTGGACAAATTACAATCCAATATAACATTATGACAATGTTTGTCATAATGTGACAATGTTGGTCACAATATGAATTTTGTGAAAATTCAACATTTGTTGCCTGGCTTGACCAATTTCACCATGGTTGAAGATGGCTTGACTAATTTAACCATGGTTAACTATAGTTTTCTATGATAAATTATGGTTGTCTATATTGATAATGGGATGTTATTGTTGACCATGTTTTTCCATGGTGACCTAGGTTGACCATATTCAACCATTTTAACAACAAAGCTTTGTATTATCAAGAGCTTCACAGGGAAATGGCTTGGTTTTCAATGATACCCTACACAGGTTTGCGTTTGGTTGGACTTATGTATATGAGCCTTGGGATTACTCTTGTTTCAAGGGCTAGGGTTTCAAAAAGAGATAGCTTTGAGTTTTGTATGGGTCCTGGTTCTCATAATTGATCACCCTGACAGGTCCCCCAACTAGATGCGACCCCTGGATGCTCTTGCCTCTTGGGTTTTGGCTTGCTCTAGATCAATTTTCTAGGTTTAATATGATTGGTTTCAATTTGTATTTTCGATCCTTCATCACTAGTACTATAGTTTTCACTACTTCCAGGAGAAGAAAGACCAAGGGGCTCATGTCGTCTTAGGAAGAAGATGAAAGCGACTGCAACGTCCCATTCTCCCAGTATTTCTACCAGGAAAACTCCTAGGTGTAATTCCACCTCCAGGATTATTGATGAAGTAACCACTACATATCATGCAGGCTCAGCCCCAGTTCTTCATCTCATAGCTTAATGGGAAGAGGAGTTAAATAAGCAAGATGAGCTTCTCGACATCGATGTGGATGAGTGGTTGACCTTGGTGCCCAATCCTGGGCACTCTCAAGGTTGTACTTCTAAGTACTAGAAGAGAGTTCACTTGTTTTAGCTGATGAAGAGCCTTCTGGTCAGGGCCTTGGAGCACATTCCTTCGGGCTCGAACACGATAGCACGGGCTTTACTAGATTATAGTCACGATTTTTAGCAAATCTAGTACCAACTTCAGAAGCAAAACGAACGCCTCAGCCACATAGAACAACACATCCCATGCATTTCGCAATCTGAACTTCTTGGGTCAAGTGCAATGGACTCGGCCCCGATTAACTCAATGTCACATTACAACACTGCAAAAAGGCATTGTATTGTGACGTTTGCATGGTACAAAAATAAATCCAACATTACATTGTGACAAAATCAATCCAATGTCGTCTCTCAACATTAGAAAATTAGGGTTTATTAATCCCTTGGGTTTATAATATTAGTCATTTGAGTTTGTAATATAAATCCTTAGGTTTTAAATCCCTATGATTTATAATATTAATACCTTAGGTTTATAATATTAATCCATTGCGTTTATATTATTAATCCTTCGAGTCACAAACATTGTGATAAACATTGTGCAAAAGTCAATCCAATGTTGGATTGTGACAAACATTGTTACAAGATGACAATCAATGTGATACTCATTGTCGCAATGTTATATTACAATGCAATTTATTCAGTGTCGCCTCTCAACATTACAAAATTAGGGTTTATTAATCCCTTGAGTTTATTAATTCCTTGAGTTTATAATATTAATCCCTTGGGTTTATAATGCATAGGGTTTATAATATTAAACCCTTGGGTTTTTAATCCCTAGGGTTTATAATAACTTTAGGGTTTTATGTTGTGACGTTTGAATGGTGTAGAAATCTATCCAATGCCATTGTGACAAACATTGTCATAATGAGACAAGCAATATGACAATCATTATTGGTAACTTACATTACATTGCAAATTTTTCAACATCACATTGCAAGACTACAATAGGGATTTGTATTGTGATGTTTGAATGCTACACAAATCAAATCAATGTTGGATTGTGAGAAACATTATCGAAAGATGACAATTAATTTGATACACATTGTTGTAATGTTACATTACATGGCGATTTATTTAATATCGCTTCTCAACATTGCAAAAATAGAGTTTATAATTCCCTTGGATTTATAATATTAATCCCTTGGGCTTATTAATTCTTTGAGTTTTTATTATTAATCCCTTTGGTTTATAATCCCTAGGGTTTATAATATTAATTCCTTGGGTTTTTAGTCCCTAGGGTTTATAATATTAGTCCCTTGGGTTTACTAATTCCTCGGGTTTAAAATAACATTAACAGTTAATGTTTTGACATTTGAATGGTGAATAAATATATCCAACATCACATTGTGGCAAACATTGTCACAATTTGACAAGCAATATGACAATTATCGTTGGAAACTTTCATTACATTGTAATTTTTCAACGTTACATTGTGACATTAAAAACGGCTTTGTATTGTGACATTTGCATGGTCCAAAAATCAATCCAACATCGCATTGTGACAAGAACAATTTAATGTCGCATTTAACATTACAAATTTAGGGTTTATTAATCAATTGGGTTTATAATATTAGTCACTTGGGTTTATTAATTCCTTGTGTTTATAATATTAGTCCATTGGGTTTATAATCCCTAGGGTTTATAATATTAATCCCTTGGATTTTAAATCCCTAAGGTTTGTAATATAAATCCATTGGGTTTAAAATATTAATCTGTTAGGTTTATTAATCCCTTGGGTTGATAATATTAATAATTTGTTCGGTTCATTAATCTCTTGTGTTTTTAATATCAATCCCTTGGTTTTGTTAATTGCTTGGGTCTAAAATATTACTCCTTTAGGGTTTTAATCCCTAGGGTTTATAATATTGATCCATTGGGTTTATAATTTTAGTCTTTTGGGTTTATTTACACCTTCCATTAATGTCTATCAACGTATTTCAATCACATTTACTAATGTGGTTGTGCATGTAGTTGATATACGTGCGTCGACGTATATCAACCACATTATTAATATGGTTATTATTTTACGGTTCATAATATTTATGTTAAGGTTTATATACCTAGGGTTTATAATATTATAATATTAGGTTTTATATATATATTATAATATTGGGTTTTAATATAAGGTATAATTATATTATTATCTTGGGCTTTTGTATTTATAATATTGATCTTTGGGTTTAATATAAATCTCTTGGATTTACGATTATTTATTAAAATATAATAATATTAATTAATAATCTAATAATATTAAATATATAGAAATCATAATATAATAATTTATTAGTAAAACCAATAATATTTAAAACGATTAATTTTTTGTCATGTCAAGTGTTTCTAATTAAAGTAGTTACTTCATCAACTACTTCTACCATATACTATGGTTAAAATGGACTAGATAGTTACTTCTACAATTATTGGAATACAAATTTATGGTTAAAACATTTGAATTGGTTATCACTATTCTTAATTTTCTTCATTTTAAGGTTTTTTTTGTGAATTTTGTTTGAGATAAAACAAAGATTTATTAATGTATGTAGTCTAAACAATCTAAATACCCAAAAAGAATTCCACTACATTGAATTTATTTATGCATTCAAAAATGTAATTTAAATAATAAAAAATTATGCATGGTATATATATAACCAATGTACATCCATCATAACAACAAATATATCAAGAGATGAAAATGATTAAATTTCTAAAACTAGAATCATTTTTTGAAGTTTTGCACTTTATAAAAGAATTTAATCTACATTTATTCTTGAATTGTTAATATTGATCCATATTAATTATAATCTATTACCAATTTTTAATAGGTTCTATTTTACTATTCTTTAGGTAAAAGCAGATTTACAAACTCTGAGATAATACTACACCAACCTTATGTGATAATACTACAAAACCTTATGTTTAAACATTCTATCGAGTATGTCAAAGTTATTATTTTATGTCCGAAATAATATTATAACTAAAATTTCTTTAAATATTTTTCTTTCTTTAAATATTTTCTTCCTTTTAATTTTGACATGGCATAATGTGACATGAGATATAGAAACTTTTTAAGTAAATTTAATTAAAAAGAATAACTAATATTTTTATTAACAAATTAAAAATACTAATAAAAAAACATTCTTGTCTATAAATAAAATATTTTAATTTCCACTATGATTTACATGAATTTTATAAGGAGATATAAGGTGATTAAATGTATAAACAAAAAAAATATTGTTTAGTAAGAAAGAAATATTTTATATTTTCAATATTTAATATGGAGTTACAAATAGCATGTAATGGTAATATTAGTTTCTTACCTAATGTGTATTTTTTCTATGTTTAATTGATATATAACAAAAAGGTATTTTAGTTTCAATCATATATAAAATATTTCAATGGTTATATTAAACAACATAATTTTATACACATAAATTTAAAAAAAAAATTAAAAAAAAATAAAAAAATCTTATATTTTCATTTTCCTTTATGAAAGAATTAATAGTTATGTTCTTAATATGAAGTTGATATTACATTTACAAATATTATAAATTTAAAAAGATTAACCATACAAGGTTATAACCAAAATATTTCAAGATACTTTGAGAAAAAGATTTTAAGTAAGATATATATGAGAGAGAAGGGTTCTCATTTTCAATAATAAGTGTTTTAATTTCGAATATCTAAACTCTTGTTCATGTCAATAGGGTCTAGTTTTCCTTAAGTAGATCAGACTTGGCAATTATAAATTTAACATTTTTGTTGTTGTGTGAAAAGGTTTGAGCCATGCACTTTAAATTTAAAAAAAAAAAAAAAAAGTTTATTTTTAGAATAAATTGTAAATATTTCATTGAAGAAAATATCATTTCATTAAAATATTTTTTAAAATAATAAAAAATATAACTTTAATAATGATTGAATAAATTTTTAATTTTAAATTAAAATATGAGTATAATTGAAAATCAATTAAAAATATTTTATAATATAAAATTAGTATTAATTATAAATAGTTTATTATTATTAGTAATAATAAAATATATTTTCACAATTCTCGATTTACATCCATCCATGAAGGATTGAAATGAGAAATAAATGCTTGCAATCAACATGTAGTGAGAAAAAAGACTAATATCCTTTGCTTTCATTATAATGTTCCGTATTCCCTCTTACTTTATTTGACCATGGTCTTTGTGTTGTAAATTTTTAGCGTGTAAGTGGAACCATTGGGTTTAATGTTGGAACTGGTGGTGCAGGTTATCAGTCATTGTAGTGGTCGTGGGAAGATTTGTAGGTGGGCTAAAGCGACAGCTACCATTTGTTTCGTTGATGTTAGAGCCGTACTCGTTTTTTCAAAGATGGTGAACAGGGTTCTTTTACTGGTTGATCGGTACTTTTAAACTTGGCCTCTTCTCCCAGCTCTTCTACTTTTACTGGCACAATCACACTTTCTAACCTTGCCACTGTTTCTATCAGAAGAGCAGAAAAGCTAGCAAGAGTAAGGACCTCCATGACTGTATAGCGACTTCCTTTCATTTCGATCATTTCATACAATTTGCTATAGTCTGGCATCACCCCCTCCAGAGTAGTTTGAAATAACATTGTATTTTCCTCATCAGCTTGTTCTGTCATTTTCTGTATTGAGTAGTCATGCAATTTGTGTTATCTAGTACTTGATGGATCCTCTTCAACAGGTTGCCAATTCTTGTTATTGATGAAAAGCTCTGGCTGACCTCACAGCGTTCCGCTACCGTTGCCTTTAACCGATCCATCGTGAAAATTAGATTTATATTTCTCATTGTCCTTATGCTGTCAGCCAGTTCAAGACTCTCTTCCGATTTCAATGCATGACGTCCTCAAATATTCTCTCCGAGAAATTGGCGTCTGATCATAAGATATCATCACTAATAATTAATGATACGAAATTGATTCGTATCCGGAAATAAGAAAGCAATATATAGGTAAATTGGACCAACACGACATGAATTTCAGCGTTTAAGAATCCATTTAAAGCCTCCACACAGTAGGCGCAGTATCGAGTCACGCTTCCAACTTATACATAAAATCGCCATTGATATCTGAAAAAAAATCGTCCATGCTGTGGTTCCCACGAAATTCCCCAGCAGAATTAAATGTTCTTCGTTAAAGATAAACGGATAGCCAATCTTATCTGATAGAAGATGAAAGTGTATAGTGATGAATTATGATACCTATAAGTGACTCTGCTGTGTTCTTCCGACCTTGTCATCGTCTGAATCCTGGACATCTTTGGACTCCACGAAGTACTCTGCAACGCATTCTGCAAGTGAAAATACATCAGTGAATGAATATTTTCAGGAATCTGTAATATTATAGATTTAGGAATCTAGTGCAAAGTGAATGATTTAACCGGTATTTTCTTTTCAAGATTTTGAAATATTCGTTAAATTTGCAATCGAAATAAAGATGACAAATGAATTCTTTAAATGATTTTTTGTTTTGAATGATTTGTTGTCTTTAAGGGCTACAACTTACCTTGGAGAGATCGAGCCAATCCTTCTAGATTATGTATAATGGAATTGTGAAGATCATTGTATAATGGAATTGTGAAGATCATCTTCAGCGGGGAAAATCAAACACATTTATTATGAAACAGAGTATTCACCCTATGATTATGGTAGTTATCCTCTGATGTGCAAATTTTAAAATGTTTTCAATGCCAGAACCAGCAACGAGATTGAAGGTAAGAATGAAGATGACCACCCCTTAATCCTATCTTTGTTTGATCACAGGAAAGAATCGCGAATATCTGCACGCTGCACCTGCATCGATCACCCAAGAATAAACATCAGAACCCTGAGAAGTTAAGTATCAAACATACCATACGTAATTGCATAATTGCGATAAACTGAGACATCCAGTATAACTCGTTCGCAGTTTTTCCCTGTAAGTTCTGCAACATAGCTCACCCCAACTCCCAGAAATCCCGCCATCAGTGTGGCTAAAGATCTGTTCAGACCTTTGCTCTTGCTCAATGTAGCCCCTGCATTAAATCATTAGACCCAAAACATTAATTTATTATTGTGAAAGGCCAATAGCTTGTCTAATCATGAAACCCTCTTGACTTTCCATAAATAAATAAATAAAAATAAGTGAAGCTTGTGTTATTAGTGGCCACACAAAAGTATTTGTCTGTTTTTTCTATTTTCCTTCATGCTTTACAGTCTGCTGATTTCTGATGCAGCATGAATAAGTTGAACAAAGCCTTCTGATAAGAAACGACAGTTCTGAATTAAAAAAAATCTGTACCAGAAAGGATTTTTCTTAGCTCGATGATTTAAGTATTTTTCCGACATTAAATTTGAAATTGTAACGGCACCGAAATTAGCTGTACCAGAAAGGATTTTTCTTAGCTCGATGATTTAAGTATTTTTCCGACATTAAATTTGAAATTGTAAAAGGCACCGAAATTAGAGTCGGGTTAATTTTAATTGGAAAATTTCTTGACTATCTTAGTATATTTAAAATCATTAATTTCATTTAAATAAGTATAGATTTATTTTAAATATTCCTTTAGAATAGAGTTAGAAACATCTATTTTTATATTTAAATTTTTCATTTACAAATTTTAATGAACAAATATTATTAAATATTTGATATAATTTTTTAAAAATTTCATAAAATTTAATTTCAAAAACATTTTACACATCATACTCATCATACTGTAAAATAAACCTCTAACTCACTAATAAAATTTAGAAAACTCCTCCATCATTTTCAAAAATTAAATAATAAAATTGTAATTCTCATTTTAGTAACTCTCATAAATAATTCCACATTGAGGGACATTTCGATCCAAGTTATTTCATTTGTTTTTGCCATGTTTTATTCTTATTTCAGTCTCATCAATTTGATATGTAGGAGAATCCCAAATATTACGTGCTGTTAAAAGAAATACGAGGGATGAAATTGAAAAATATTTTCTAATAAATTAACTATCTATATTTTTTTTTTAATTTTTCCATATTATCCATTTTTATTACAGTGATTTTTGAAAAAGTGTTTTTTAATATCTTTTAAATATTAAAATAAGATTTAAATAATTTTAAGTAAGTTTAATTTTTAAGATTTAATGGACCATACAAATTTTAAGTAGATATTAATAATAATTGGTTATCAATTATCTTAATTTATTTAAGAATATTTTAGTAAATATTAATAATAATGATTATTATCTTAATTTTAATTTATACTGGTAAGATTTACTTCTTTTATTAATTTTGCTTAATATCTATTCATTAAAATTTTTGTATAAAATTAACATAAAAATATTTTAATTCAAAGATATTTAAGGATTTAAAGTTTTGCATATAAATTATTTTCTAAATCTCTGTTTTCGCTTAATAGACATGATGATATAATATTATATTAATTTTTGGTTAGAAATTTTTATATATGGTAAAAGAATTATGAAGACACTCACCTTCATTAAACCCACCAGCATTTCTCTCTGCATAAAAAGAAGGTCTAAGTTTGTGCGCACATTTTTGTCTCTAGCGAGTAGTCTCGGCTTTATGAAAGCACGAGCATGTCTTTAATGTGTTTTGTAAAATTCTTCCATTATGAATTCGCCCTCTGTTCACAGGATGAGACCATCTTTCTTGAAAGCGTTAACATGCGTTTTTAATCTTTAAAAGAAAATTGAAAAAAAAAAGAAAATTGAAAAGCAAAAATAATCCGTGAATTATCAAACTCCACCATGAATTCGCCCCCTCCTCACAAAATGAGACATATGTTGAAGCGTAAGCTGTTGAAGCGTAAGCTACCCGCTACGTTCAAAGTAAATCTTTTTGGGAAGTTATCTTATTTTTTTCTTTTTATTTATTTATTTATAATAGGACTTGAAGTAGATGTGAACTTTTGCACTGTTTTTAAGTTATTTTTTTATTATTTATTGAAGTAGTGCACTGTTTTTAAAGTTATTTTTCTATTTATTTATTCTATGGTTAGAGTTATATATATATATATAATATATATATATATATATATAATAGTATAATTATATTAATAAATGTGTGATATAGAACAATAAGCATAATAAGTTTACATGAAACACATATATAACTATAATAGTAAATGTGGTTGATACATGTTAATAAGTATATATCAATATCAATATTGATTATTGTATCAATATTGATTATTGTACAATATGTAAAACCCAATATTATAAACTTTAATGCTAAACTTAATATTATAAATTCTAATATTAAATCTAATATTATACACTTAACTATTATAAATCCAAATATTAAACTCAATATTATAAACCCTAATATTAAAATCAATATTATAAATCCAATATTTTACCCTAATATTAAACTCAATATTACAAACCCTAGTATTATAGACCCAACATTATAGACTATAATAATGGTTGAGTTACGTTGATAGAGGACAACTATAAGTGAGTTTTGACTTTTGCTAAACGAGGTAAACATAGGGTTGACCAAGTTTGATCATGGCCAACTATTTAAACATGGACTATAAAGATTAATTTTGTTTGACTATATTTGACTAATGTGGTTGATGATGTTTGACTATTAATTTTAATCAATAATATTAAGCAATGATTCTATTGGACTGAAGTTGAAGAGTGTTGAGTGTCAAACATTATCAAACATAGTCAACCACATTAATAAATGTGGTTTATTAATTTTGTAATGTCACATTGCGATATTGGATAAATTGCAATGTAATATAACATTGCAATAAGGCTTGTCACATTACGATAATTTTTGTCATAATGTGAAAATTTAATATTATAACAATGTTTGTTACATTGTGGCAATGTTTGTCATGTCGCAATATTATAAACCCTATATTTGAAACTCTAGTATATATAAACCCTACGTTAAAACCCAAATATTATAAACCATATATATTAAACCATAATATTAAGCCCTATATATTAAACACACTATATTATAAATGTTAATATTAATTCAAGTATTATAAACCCTAATATTAAACTCATTAAAAACCCTATCTTATCAACCCAAATACTATAAAACTTAATAAGGTCGAGTTACGTTAAGAATGAACAAGTATGCATGACTTTTGAATTTTCTTAAATATGAGAAACATACGGTTGACCAGGTTTGATCATGGTCGTACATATTTAAACATGGACTATAAATTTGTTTCACTATGTTTGACTGATGTTGAAGAGTGTTGAGTGTCAAAAATAGTCAAACATTATCGAATATAGTCAACCACATTAGTAAATTTGGTTAACTAAAATTGAAATGTCACATAGTGATGTTGGACAGATTACAATGCAATATAACATTATGAAAATATTTGTCATAATGCGACAATGTTGGTCACATTGCGAATTTTGTCACAATTCAACATTTGTCACATGACTTGACCAAGTTCACCATGGGTGAATGTGGTTTGACGAATTTGACCATGGTCAACTACAGTCTTTTTTGATAAATTACAGTTGTCTATATTGATAATGGGATGCTATTATTGACCATGTTTTGCCATGGTGACCTAGGTTGACCATATTCAACCATTTTAACAACAACTAGTCATGTTAAGCATGGGTTGACCATGGTTTTTAATTATTGATTATGGTGATTATGGACGACCAAATATGACCATGATTCACCATGGTTGACCTAAGTTGCTCGTGGTTCAACATGACTATCCATGGTTGACAAAGGTCAACCATGCTCAATATAGTCAATTATGGTTAACAATGGTTGACCACGACGAGTATACTTAATTATGTTCAATCATAGTCAATCACAGTGATCATAATTGATGATGGTTGACCATGGTTAGACTATATTTGACAATGTATTGTTAAATATCATTGACTATGTGTTCACTATGGTTAATGATTGTTTAACTACGATTAAACATTATTAGCTATGTTTTTCCATATTCACCCTTGAAAGGTTATTTATGTTTGACTATGTCATCACATTGACTATTGTTAAATATGGAAAACATAGGGTTGACCATGTTTGATCACGGTTAACGATTTAAATATTGAATATCAATGTTAACTATCAAGGTTTGACT
The DNA here is from genome assembly GCA_000404065.3 of Pinus taeda. NCBI lineage: Eukaryota > Viridiplantae > Streptophyta > Pinopsida > Pinales > Pinaceae > Pinus > Pinus taeda. The sequence goes on along the minus strand of APFE030273070.1, from coordinate 16,871 downwards.
ATGTTTATATAATGTGGTTGACTATGTTTACTATGTTATCCACCATGATAGTCATGTTAACTATTGTTGACTATGATGTTTAGGTTTACTATAGTTGAACATGTAAATAATACTCAACTATAGTCAACATGCATTAATCTATAGATTTGTTTATAGTCAAAACATTACAAATGTGTAAATTGATATATTATTAATATGTCATTAATGTTTTATTAAACAAAAAGACAAATGTTGATACGTCATGGAGGTAGACCATATGCAACCATGCCCATCACCATTTGTATAAAGGAGCTCGCAAAAACCTTGGACAAATTCATTTTGGACTCCATAGAAGAGTTTATGCATAGTGGCAACATCGAGATCGCTCCAGCAACATGACAAAATCATAATATTCCACACCATCTTCTCCAAGCTCCACTCCACTCCAAACTCAATCTTATTAAAAATGTTAAAGGCTCTTATGGTTAATATTATTATTATGGCTCTTATGGTTAATATTATTATTATGTTAATAAATTATTAAATTTACTTTAAATATTTAAATTAAAAAAAATATTAATCATATTTATTATTAATTTAAATAATATAATTTAAATAATATTAATATTAATATTTATTACATATTAATTTAATTATTATTTATTATTATTTATTGTTGAAAAATGTTTGACTATGATTGATTTTTTAAGTCAACAAAACTATGATAATATTAAAATACTTCATATTAAAGAATTCCACGTATTTTTTTACCTTCGTAAAGTTTGATAGACAAATTTTAGTCTCAATCTAAACATTAATCATCATCAATGGAGATAGCATAGAAAGTACATGGAGGAGTGTTGGATCGCATGATCACAATCAATGCAAGGTGGGAAGGTGGTAATACAATGAAAACACGACAAGCTCTCAACTTTTTCGTCAGTAACATTGGTGAGTACTCTATGTACGATTTCTTTTGGCATAGTATTCGAGTAGAGAAGTTTGCGTTGAATAATTTTGTGGAGGTATTTCAAAGGGGTCAGATACTCTTGGAGTGGGTTCAGGTCGCCAACCTCGTGTATGTTCTCCAACTTTTCACATATCTCTTTCTCATGGATTGTTTTTCTTGTCTGTGGATTTCATGGAAGAATGGATGCATCGTGAATGGGTCAGTATTGAAGATTTATCCCCTAAAAAAAAGGGTCTTGTTACTAAATCATTTGAAGGTTGTCTATTTTTTTATATTCCTGTGTTTGTGTTTTTTGGAGTTTTGTTGGCTCGCATGGGCATGTTGTTGGTAAGGCCTATGGTTTGCCCATGGTCTCTCTATTATGTCATTAAATGATCCAGGTGGATATTGGTGGCCACCCACCAAGTCCACTTGGACCCCCACCATTGTTTGTTTCAACTTTTCAGTTTTCTTAATTGTAGCACAGTTTACTATTTTTAGCATTTTTTTGGGTCCTGAACTTCCAGAGCTATTTTGAGGCCCTAAACGACGTTTTTTGGAAAACTAGGAGAAACATGGGTCCATGGACCGATGTTCCTCTTCTCGAAGTTGTAGTTCTCAGATAGATCTTTCTAATGAAATATTGTGCGCACCAAATGGAGATTGTATGCCAAAGTTACAACCCTAGGAAGTTGATGTACCAATTTACCCAAACGGGGCCTACAATTTGGTGTTTCATCTTCTAGGGTTAGGTTTTTGGATGTTTAGGGTTTTCCATTATTTCTCAACAATAAATAGGCCTTCAAGCCTCATTGTAACACAGTTCAGACGAATGTAGCTACCACATCTCTTCTTAGAGATAAGCTACCATCACCCTAGCTGGATTATTTCCATTTCTATTTGTAAGCATATTTAATTATTTTACATTAATGAAATGAAGTATTATTTCCGTTAAAGCTCTGTGTTTATGGTTATATCTATAATTTGTTGTGTTCCCGCTTAAATCCAGATCAGTGGTATCAGAGTGGTCTTTTTCTCTATTTTTCTTTGCATGTACCCAACGAGGTCGAGATATAAGGAGTTAGGGCTTGAACTGGTCGAACGTTTACAAGACCAGCCTCGCAAATCCCGACGGCCTCCCATGGCGGATGAAAAGACAGACGAGGGGCTAGGAGATCCTATCAAAATCTTGCTTGAAGAAACCCTTGAATGATAAAGAAATGCGATGATGGAAAGCTTTTCCCAAATCCTTCAGCGGCTACCCAGGGGCGACGCATCAGTTTCCAACAGCTACATTGGAAATGCCACACCGTTTAAGGTACAAATTAAATTTGAAATCCCCATATTCGAGGGTTAGATAGATGCAGATGCTCTCGATAAATGGTTAAATCTACTAGAGGGTTATTTTTATATTCATGATTTTTCCAATTGGGAAAATATTATTTTCACTCTTCTAAAAGCACCTCCCCACGTCAAGGATTGGTGGGAAACCTACTGCGAGTAGAAGGATGAAAGTACAGGCTCACTATTTTCAGCTACACCCACTTGGAATTCATTCTAGGATGCCATCAAGGAGCAGTACTACCCTATTGGAAGCTATGAGGATGAATACATAAAGTGGACCACGCTGCGGCAGGGAAGGGATCAAGACGTGCCAGAGTTTACCAATATTTTCCATACCCTTCGCACAAAGTTGGGTATCAAGGATTCAGAGCAGCATTTGGTACTCAAATACCGTGGCTACTTGCATAAGTACATCCAGGAAGAAATAAAATTCTTGATCATCTCCTTGCTTGGCACGACACACCGATATGCCATCAAGGTTAATAAAAATTTTAAACAGAAGAAGTGAGACTTTGGATCTGCCAATCCAAACTAAGTGAAAGGTGCTCCCAAACCGTAGAATAAAGGAAAAAGCCAAGGTGGGGTGGCCCAAGACAACTCGCCAAAGTTGCAAGCAAAGAACATCACCATGAAGCTGAGAAAGGACATGGGAAAGTGGTGTGACTTGCATAAGAGATTCACTCACAACACAAGTGAGTATTGGGCCAAGCAGTCACTAGTGGCGAGCTAAAGGTTTCAGAATCAGATGCATGTTTTGACTCTAAGTGAGAACCTGACAACGGGAATGACAAAGGGAAGTAGATTATCGATGCAGAGCCCAACTACACCATTGCCACAACATTTCCACAACAAAGATCCAGAAGGAGGAACCTGAATATCCAGAGGAGGAGGAGCGTCTCTTCCACTTCCATATGTGGGTAAAGGTCTCCCCACTACAATTCATTGTCAACAGCAAGAGCCAAAAGAACCAAATTTTGGTAGATTTCGTGAAACAACTAGGCCTACCAACCACAGCACATCCACAATCATACACCATCAGTGGCTTCACCATGGATGGGATCTTCTTGTGAGCTAGCAGTGTCGCCTTTCATACAACATCAAGCCCTTCATAGATGAGGTATTGTGTGACATTTCTCCCCTAGAACTTGACAAGGGGAATGACAAAGGCAAGCAGATTATCGATGTGAAGCCCAACTCCACCATTGCCACAACAAAGATCCAGAAAGAGGAGCCTGAAGATCTAGAGGAGGAGGACCGTCTCTTCCACTTCCATATGTGGGTAAAGGGCTCCCCGCTACAGTTCATTATTGACACCAGTAGCCAAAAGAACCACATTTCGGTAGAGGTCGTGAAATAGCTAGGCCTACTGACCACAACACATCCACAACCATACACCATCAGTGGCTTCACCAAGGATGGGATCTTCGCATGAGCCAGCAGTGTCGCCTTTCATACAACATCAAGCCCTTCATAGATGAGGTATTGTGTGACATTTCTCCCCCTGAATTTTGTGATGTATTATTGGGACAACCATACTTGTGGAAGTGACATGTCGTGTATGAATCAAGGCCTCGTGTTGTTGTTACTTTGGGAAATAGTTGTACAGGATACCAGAGGTAGCACCGCCTACTGCCATCTCTTTGGTTACTGCAAAACAATGCAGTAAGCTCATTCCCAAAACCAGGAAATTTTTCTTCCTGATGATATACCCTTAAGGAAAGAAGAAGACAATGGCCACAACCTCTTGACTGGGCCCCTCCACGTGATAACTACAGATGGAAAAGGTCATGGAGGAATACAAGGACGTCTTCACCTCCCCCGCAGGGGTTCTGCTACACTGTCAGGTCAAGCACTCCATCGATCTGACCCCAGGTGTGCTCTGTTCTGGAAAAGGATGAAATCAAGAGGCAGATTTAGGAGCTATTGCAGAAAAGTCACATCTATCTAATTTCATCACCCTGTGGGAGTCCGATCGTGTTGGTATAGAAGAAGGATGGGACTTGGAGACTTTGTATTGACTATCGGATGTTGAACAAGTTCATTGTCTGTAATAGGTACCTGATCCCACAGATTGATGACCTCCTGGACCAACTGAAGGGGGAAAAATATTTCAGCAAGATTGATTTGAAGTCAGGATATCACTAAGTACCAATCGAACCTTCCGATGTTTGGAAGACTGCCTTCAAAGCCAAGGAGGGCCCTTATGAATGGTTGGTTATCCATTTTAGATTGACGAATGCTCCTGCAACCTTCATGAGGCTAATGGATGACATCTTGCAGCCATTCACCAAATCACTTGTAGTGGTATACTTGGATGACGTCCTGATCTTTAGCAAGAGTTGGGAAGATCACCTCCACCACATCCGACAGGCTCTCCAAACACTGCAGCAACATAAGTTATGTGCCAATTTGGAGAAATGTGCTTCTGGCATGACCCAAGTCCAGTATCTGAGATACATTATTGATGAACAAGGGGTGCATGTGGATCCAGCCAAGATCCAAGTGATATAGGATTGGCCATCTCCAACCACTCTAACAGAGCTCTGTGGGTTTCTAGGTCTTCCCAACTTCTACCGTAGGTTCGTGTTGGTATTTTCTCATATCACTTGGCCCTTGAGTCAAGTCACCATGGGAGGAGTGAAATCAAAATTATTTTGGTCTGAATCTCAATAGAAGGCATCCACAGAGTTGAAAGATCACCTCTGCTCGGTACTAATACTCGCATTACCAAACTTCCAACAACAATTTGAGGTCAAGACAGATGCCTCTGACTATGCTATCGGGGCAGTCCTTACTCAACACAGGCATCTAGTGGCATATCACAGTGAGTCACTTTCAGACACAGTCCGGCAATATCCCACTTATGACAAAGAGATGTATTCCATTGTGCAGGCCTGTCGGCAATGGAAGCATTACATTTTAGGGAAGGAAACAGTCATCCACACAGAACACCAACCCCTATAGTTCATACAGACCCAAGGGAAATTGCAGAATGATCACCATCAGAAGTGGTCCACATACCTGTAGCAATTCCATTTGAATATCAAGTATAAGAAGGGCAGCACCAATAATGTTGCAGATTGCCTCAGTCAACCATCGATCATGGCGTTAACCAATGTGCTCAACTCTTATGGGCACACAACTTTTGATTGGCCACTTCTCTAGAAAAGCAACCTAGAATTCGGCCACACATACCAAACACTCTTGGAGGGTCAGCATGTTCTAGATTTTCACCTCTAAGATGACCTGTTATGCCATCTGGGTCACCTTTGTGTTCCTTCAAGCAGGCGTGCCAAGATGATATGGGAAGCACACTACAACCAGGCTGCTGGACATTTCGGGGTCGAGAATATGGTGGCAGTACCGCAGAAGTATTTCTATTGGCCGAATCTTTGAGAGGATGTCGGGAAGTACATCAGATCATGCACTGCTTGCACCATTGCAAAACCGACCATCAAGAAGTAAAGCCTCTATATGCCGTTGCCTACCCCTGGTCAACCTTGGGAATCCATCTCCATGGATTACATTTCAGGCCTTCCTTCCACTAAGCATGGAAACGATTGTGTCTTGTGGTTGTTGACAGGTTCTCGAAGATGGCCATTATGGCGGCTTGCAAGAAGAATATCACAGTAGAAGCCACTGCTAAACTCTTCTTTGAATGAGTGTGGGTACACTTTGGGATCCCACAG